>BQNB010058981.1:16144-37532 GCA_026074375.1 Tanacetum coccineum | reverse complement strand
GGTCATGTTTATTAGTACTGCTCGATTAGTACTGCTAGCTTTGGAAAGTTTGTACTGCTGTGTGACTCATTAGTACTGTTGGAAACTTGGTTAATACTGCCAGTATTAAAAAGTTAGTGCTTTTAGCTTTATCAAATATCGGTCAGAAGAGAATTTAGTACTGCTAGGCTTGTTCGATATCGGACAGTACATGTTTTTGGCACTTGTTTGGATCTCGGACAGAACTGAATTTCTTTTACTTTATTCTTATTAATTTATGGCTATTATTTTTGAAGATTTATTGAAGATGTGATTACGAAGAAGATTGTTTATCACTTATTTGACGATGAAGTGGAATTTCTTGGATGCGTGTCTTATCATATCTTAAAGTATAGTTTTGCAGGCTATGACTTTAAAGATAACTTGTTCGTGCTTACAATGGTGTTGACGAAGACTTGACAAATCTAGCAAAGGTGTGTAATGCTTACATTTGCTATCACTTTAAGGAGTTACGTTGTTGTGCTCAGTGTCTCATATAGATGAGGATTTTGTCAAGAGGTTGCGGTCTACTTATATTTCATAGATTTACTTATAAGTTCGACGTCACGTGGATAGTGCAAGACATAAGACACAAGTTTAGGAAATTCAACTTCTTCAACAAATTTGTTATACTCAGTTTTCTTCATCAGTAATCATTACATAGAGCCTACTGAGTTCGAGATTCAAGAGATGGTTAGCATACTTTCAGGGAAAGATTATTGTTAACATGTTTAACCATCTACATGTACCACTTGAGGGGAAGTGTTTCATTACTACTGCTGATCTTTATTACTACTGCTAGTTTATATTTCTACTGCTCAGATTCATTTTTCTTAATTGTGCGTCATGGAGGGCAATTTGAGTCATTGGAAGAATGGATTAGTAGTTGTGGTATATGATTTGTAGCTGTTATGATCCAAGTTGCTTATCTACTGAAGGCCCCTATTGGATGATTACAAAAAGGGGAAGAAGACTACAGAAGATTCGTGATTTGCAACTTTGTATTGTGGTGACATGTTCAAGAAGATCTTAAGTCAAGGGGAAGCATTGTTTCATTCAGGGAGATGATTACATCTCAACTTCAGGGGAAGCTTATGGTATGTCTGGACTTTGTCTAAAAAATTAATGGATGATTGGAAAGTTAATAAATTATAACATTATGATATGTTTGACTAAGGTTTCTTGTAAAAACCTAGCCTCTTAGTTTATTAAGAGAGGTAGGGTGAATGTCTTGATTTTATCCATCATAGTTAGATTTCTTAATGGAGAGTCATAATAGTTAGCTTTTTATGTTTATGTAATAGTTCATTGTCGACTGATTAAAGTCGAATAGTTTATAGTTTATTAGTATGAATAAAATAACCTTGTTCATAACATTGTTGTTCTTATTTGTTATTCCGCTGCGTGATCAATGTTATGATATCCTAGATGGGCAAAACGATCTATGAAGCCTACAATTAAGGTTTCAACAATAATTAAAGAATAAACTGTTGTGAATAACAGTTCCATCCGAGATCCAAATCCATCCAAAAACTAAGTAGATATATACCTTGTAGATCCTAGATATCAAGTGCAAAACTTACGCTCCTGATTCACTTGTAGGCTCCTTTTTAACAATTTTTTACAGAAATATGTTATCACATTTTGTTCAATCCAGAGATCTCAATGATCTTTAAAAGACTTAAGTTTCTGAATAAAATCCAAAGAAACTATGAGAGTACAATAACCTAGAATTAACCAATATGACGCGGGATATCAATATCTATACCAAGATGAAACAAGACAAAATACAAATTTGCTATTACATTAATATTTTGATTTGTAAACGATCAATCAACACACACATATATATTTACAATGCTATATTATGTTCCTTTTATAGACTTAAGGAACCCTAAACGCGTTAAGAGATAATGCTTATCTCTTCCTAAATCAACGCTAATTGATAACTATTACTATAATACAACAGTCTTAACTATTTGACCAAACATTATTAACTTTAATACTTTCCATAATATGTAGTCAAATGTATTAAATACGATGACTATGTATTTAATACTTTCCTTTGTAACTTCTCAATCAGCATTAATCTTGAGTCATAATCTTCTCATCAACATTTATTTTTCAATCAGCATTTACTTGATATTATCTTCTCAAAAGCATTTACTTTTAGTCTTTAAGCAGTATTAAGTTAAGTACTGGCAGTTTACTACTTGCTTTAGCGTGGTTACATAAGTTTACACTAGCAGTACTATCTGATTAGTTAGTTAGTTATTAAAACTGAGTACTGAATTATGCTTGGCAGTACAAACTCTGTCTTGGCAGCATTAAGTATGAAGACTTTAATTCCCAACAATCCTCCCCTAAAATTGATATTCATCTGGATTAATCATCAAGTTTCTTCATTAAAAGCTTCTTAATCTCCGGAGGATGCTTCCAAAACATTCTTTATATCTTAAGCAGTTTATGATTAATTTAGGGAATCAGGGTAATATCTTCAATCTGCAATAATATCATTTATCCTCCCCTGGTCTTTCATCAATTAACCGTAATCTCTGCAATCGTATGAATATCACCAATATCCAATCCTCCCTTGTTTGGATGAATTCATCACCAACTGTCTTTTAGCACCAGAGGGCTTTTACTCTTGCAGTACAACTATTCTCAAAATCTTCAGCAAATCCGTATTTAGGCATACATTGACTTTTTGTACATAAATCTATAAAGTTTCATGTCTATTCACATCACTTCCAGGTGTGTTAAACTCCTGTGAGGGAGGTGAAATCATTGAAAATTTAATGGATTTGATGTCTCTTTTCCAGTTAGCCATTAACTCTGGAGTAGTCAGTTCTTTGGCCACCAGAAAGGTTGTATGTCCAGGTCAACTGAAACCATTTCAACTATCAGGATTTACATAATTGGTGAGTTGAATACCATATGGTTTTTGGGAAAACCATCACAGCCATCAACGGATTTGATATGCCTTTACTGTAGCCGTTGGCTCAGGGCTAGTCAATCCTTTGGAACCTAGAAAAGGTAAATTCCATGGGGGATTAATAACCATGTCACTCTTTGTACATGAAAATTGGTGAGTTCGACTATACCATCCACTTTTTGGTAAAGTGTCAACATACTAGTATGGATTTGCAATTTGTATTTACCACAAAGCCATAATCTTTGGGACTAGTTTGGTTTTTCCACAGACTTCTTTACCATAAAGCCATAAACTTGTGGCTAGCCAACTCTTCACTTAGACAGTTATGGTACGTTGAAGACCATACAATTATTTGCAAGTTGGTCAACCATAGAACGGATTTGAGAAGTTTTACCAAGGAGCCGTTTTGCTACTTGGACTACGCCAAGTCCTTATTGCTCGATTAGGACTTGGTGAACTGATAACCATTTGTCGTGTTAGTGCATAGCACCTCCACCAAGTGTTATCCTTCTTATATCCATCCTAGACTTCTAACTCTACAAACATCATTACTTTCTAATACCAGCTATGTAGCCTATGCTACCTCCAAAGGTAACAGATCCCCTTTTGAATTCTTCAAAATCCTCCAGTTGATCCTAGTTACCTGTCATGTGCCCTGAGCATCCACTATCAAATATACCTCTATCTACCATGTTCTTCAGTGGATGTTCCCGCACATGAAAAAGAGAAATTAGTTTCTCTTAGGGACCCAGGCCTTCACAGGCTTGGGTCTGCCTTGTGGACCTCTAAAGACATTAACATTTGAATTAGGGTTTGGTCCACTATTGGTATTGGAGAGTGGTGTTATTTTTCTCCAAACACAGCCTGCTGAGGTCTTAACAGCAGTGCCCATTTTGCCCTTAACAGCATATTTATTTGACTTGTGTGCTGTTGTCCTTGAAAAGGGTCTATTTATAGGTGAACTTTGTTTTGAAAAACATTTCTTTGGACTTTTAATATTCACCTGTGAAGTCTTTATTTTGTCTTCTACCTTGAATGGGTATTGATATATATGGTCTATTTACTCTAGCAGTATTAACATTTTGTTTGCCAGTATTAACTCTAGAACCACCAGACTTATTTTGAGTGCCAGAATTAACATACATTCTACCAGAATTAACATGTTGCTTGCCAGTATTAAATCTAGAAACACCAGACTTAAATTGAGTGCCAGCAGAACTAACATTTCCATGACCAGTATTAGCATTTACCCTACCAGTTTTAATAGTGTTGCTAGCAGTACTAAGGTTGGGTCTAATGTTGTTTAGTTGTACAGGTCTAGGAGTGAATTGATTTGCTTTATTCCACCACTGTTTAGAGTTAGTCCACAGCTGGTGTAGCTTGCGTAACACCACTAGCATGAACCACCCTTGTGCTCATAAAAAGAAGCTTCCTTGCCATCTTTTTCTCATAATAGTCACAATCCTTAATCAAGTGAACTAAGTCTTTCACATACAAAAATGGTTTTCTTTAAAAGAATATCCAAGCACCTAATTCTCTTTCCATACTTTGATCTACAATTCTGTCTTTTATATGAAGGAATAGGTGATGGGAGTCACTGGGGTCTTAATTGGTTGCATAGGAGTTTTTACATGCAGTGCACACTAGGGTCAACTGTTTGTGGGGAGTAGGCTCTTGTGATTGAGTCTTTTGGGTGGTAATGGAAACCTGCTCTGAATGATTAGGTTCAGTTCCTAACTCCCCATCACTGTCATTGGATTGACAGGTTGAGTAGTGAGTGGAACTAGCATCAGACACAGTTCCAAGCTCCCCATCACTGTCATGCGATGGACAGATTGAGAATCAAATGGATCCCCCCCCCCCCCCCCCTCTCCTCTTTCCCCCCTTTCCCCCCCCCCCTCCTCCCTTTCCCCTCCCTCCCCAGAATTAGTACACTGTAGGTACTAGGAGTTTGAGGTTGAGGTCCATATATACCAATACTCATACAGAGATCATTATGTCCTCTGTTCACTTGGGGTATAGTCACCAATAAGAGATGAGGGGACACCTTTATATTCTACTTGTTTAAATTGCTGATAGCGGGAATGTCGTAATTATTCCTGGATCTGTTTCCCATATGCTGGCAAAAATCCTCATATTCATTCTCTTCCTCATTGCGTTGAACCTCAGCATTAGTTTTTTATGCTATATTCCTAATCCTAGGGGTTAAACAGTTGAGCTCATCCCACAATCAATAAGCTTCCAAAGATTTTTAGAGGATGCAAACCATGAATCAACAATTTTTTGTAAAGCATCTTTATCTTTGACAGCTTTCATTCCTATTCTTCTATACTTTTTCAACTTTTCATCTTTTTCAAAAATTTGATTAGCTTGAAAATGTAATTTTTCATTTAAGGAAATTTGCTGTTTGTGGGAGGCTCTAAGCTGAGATTCTAATTTCTTAAGACCTAGCTTATGGGCAGTTAAGGCAGCTTCTTGGTCACCAAATTCAGATTGCAATTCATCATATTTAGCTTTAAGAGCATTAAATGAATCTAAACACAATTTTGAGCACATTGATACCTCATTATTCACAGTGAAAGCCATTAGAGCATGATTGAGTTCTTCAATCTGTTGTCTGCTTCTTACCCAATTTGATTTGACCTTCATCAATGGTCATCAAGGCTTCCTTTTCAGTTCTTACGGGCTTGAACTCTTGACCTCTACTTGCTTCCTGCCTGCTACCTTCTTTTAAACCTTTAAACTTGCACTCCCTGGCAAAATGCTTCGCATTACCACCAAACCGTGTCTTGATAGCTGCCCAGATTTCTTTGGCATCATCCATGTCATGAAAACGTCTGAGATGATCTTTTGGAACAGCCATTAACAGTAGTGTTCTTGCTTTCCTTTCTTTCTCATCAGCAAACTGTTCTTCCTGTGTGGTTGGAGGAAGAACCCTGTATACACCATCCTTACCTTTGGTGACTCGCTTCTTTGAGTTCCCATTCTGAATCACTTTCCAGACCTCATTATCTATATACTCAAGATAATGTTTCATCTTCATCGCCCACGTATCATAATCATCCTTTTGAAGCACTGGCAGTTTAATGTTTGAGAGTGTATTTGTGGTGATTATTTGTGGTGGTTTAGCAGGAGCATCTCCTTTGTTTGATGCTGGTACAGATCCATCCAAAGATGCATCATCATGAAGAGAAAAATTATTGTTTGCAGACATGACTACTTGATTTTGGTGGATTAAAAGGTTTTGATCTTTGTTCAATCTTGTGTAAAGTCCCTTTGGTGGCTCTGATACCAATTGATAAGATCGTTTAGCCCATCTAGGATATGTTTTACAAATAACTTATATACGCAGCGGAAATTAAAGAACAATAAGTTATTAAACAAGGTTTTAACCGAACGTTCATGCCTCAATATTATTAGTACGTTACCTAACTGTAACATGGATCCTATGATCCTTGAGGCTACTAATACATATAGACGACTATAACACGTCTATAAACTAACTACTAACTATTACATAAACTAACTATTAGACTCTCATTAGGGAGTTACTTAATTATGATGGAAAATTTTACTACATACCTTAACCTCCCTTTTATAGTATTTAAGGCAGTTCAAGGTTTACTTGGAAACTAATTATGATAATAATGATTAAAATCAATTAGTTTTTCTTTTGACAAATTATTTTTCTTTGACCAATCAATAGTATTCTTTGACCAAATTATTATCTTTGACCAAATCATTATCTTTGACCAATTATTCAATCATTATCTTTGACCAAATCTTTTAATTCTTATCTTTTGTAGTATTCTTTGACTACAACTTTGGTCCTTCATGTTTCCATCTTGTTTCATTCGTGTTTTGTCTTATCAACTGAAAATATAATTCCCAAATCTGTCCCCTAGTTGATTATGACATAACACATAAGCTTTCGAACTTCCAACCTGAAGTTAAGATTCGAAGAAATTCTTCCCCTTTTTGTTATAATCATAGTAAGGGGTCCCTCTTCGGGTTAGTATTAGTTGCGCGTCAATACCGGCAGATGGTTTAAATCATTCTAATCAATAAAGCTTTCCCTGAAAGTACTGCTAAACCATCTCTTGAGAATCTCGAACTCCAGTAGCTCTTATGTCTGCGAATGTTTTTAGTATTGTTTGGCATCACTGTATTTTTTTGGATAAGGGAAAATCAGAGTTTTAGTATCGAAATTTGATGTAGAAAGTAGAAATCTCCCAAACTTGTGTCTTATGTCTTGCACTATCCACGTGACGTCGAACTCATACCAAGACCAAAATATAAGTAGATCGCAATCTCTTGACAAAATCCTCATCTTCTATGAGACACGTACTAAGTGATAGCAAATGTGAGCATTAAGCACCATAAGAAAAATCACACACCTTTGCTAGATTTTGACAAGTCTTCGTCACACCATTTAAGCACGAACAAGTTACCTCCTGCTAAAAGGTATGATAAGAACACGCATCTGTGAAACTCACTCAAAAATCAAAATTAAAGCAATATTCAATTTTCTTCGTAACCACCTCTTCAAATAAATCCAAAATGAGCAAAATCAATAAGAATAAATGTTGTGAATAACTGTTTCTATCCGAGATCAAAAACCATCATCCATAAATCATATTATACAAGTAAACCCTTGGGAATAATAACAATACTTGAGTCGTATTGCATACCAAAAAGGTAGAGAGGACGATCATAAAGATTGTTATAGCAATTTAACTCCAAAACCCCATAAAACTTTTACCACAAATCGGTTTCTTGAAATTTAGGGTTTTAGGGTTTCTTCAAAAACCTTGTAATCCTAGATCGAGAGCCACCAGGCTCTGATACCAATTGTTGAAACCTTAATTGTAGGCTTCATAGATCGTTTTGCCCATCTAGGATATCATAACATTGATCACGCAGCGGAATAACAAATAAGAACAACAATGTTATGAACAAGGTTTTTATTCATAAACTAATTAATATTGACTTGACATGTTATGATATTTGCTTGACATATATGAAGACAGGATTGTCATAGATAGGTTGTGTGAGCTCGTCTACTTTAGTTATGACATACTGAGATATATAAGTAATGTAATAAAGCAAAAAATTTCCCCGTACAATTGTGATAATAGTAAAATAGGTTGATGAAAATTCTTGGGTTGTTATAGTCTCCACCCCTTACAGAAATCTCGTCCCGAGATTTAATTGAAAGTTATAGTGATATAGATGTAGGTACTAGGCATGAATTTGATCTTTATGTTAGGCTAATCAAGGTCACAAGTCCACGTGTGTGATGCATTTATAATTATGTTGCGCACCATAATTATAATTACCTCCTTTCACACGTCGACTTATTTTAAGACCACACCTTTTTGATGACAGCAAATAGAATTTCTTCAGATCCTGATAGAACCTGGATGAAATACTTCAATTTACGGAACCTGTGGGTCATGGGCCTACCATGCTTCTGCTGCGCTACTGTGATCGTAAAGAATCGTTATTCATTAACCTTTAAAAGTTAACATCAAATAAGAATGCTATCACAAGTCTTTATCAAAATTTTCATACCTAGTGGTATTGAAATCATTTGATATTGCATAGATTCTTGTGTGTTTCCTTGTTATTACGTTACAGAATATAGAAATTTTTTAGAATACAGAGATCATGGAATGAGTGATGTCAAGGAATGATTATGAATTTGAGAGTGTTTCTAATCATGTGAGATACAGATTTTTGAAATGAACAGATGATGAAGGTAATAATGAAAATGAAGGTAATAATGATAATGATTAAGGGATTGTTTGTACAAACGGATTGAAAGAAACTTGTTTGTACGTATGTTATATACTTAAGCCTACTTATTTATAATTTGTCACTTACAAAAAGAAGCGTTCAACTCCTTGTAACTGAGAATTTATAAATTCATAGTTTAGGAGATTTTAATTTCCTTATTCAAATGAAGAAGTGACCTAATTCATTTCAATAAGATGATCATAAATCGTCTTACCTAAGCATAAAAACACAATATGGTAATGTGTAGAAAATAAATTGTTAGATAATATTCAGATGTTGATTGTACTGACGCCCATATAATCGAGGATGAAAATTTATGTTGCAAAGGTATGAGGAGAGTATTTAGAGTTTGAACATAATAGAATTAGTAGAATTTGACAAACGATGTCGAGTTTTGATATCATCAGATAACAAGATGTAACATAATTATCACTGGAGACTATAACTAGTCTAAGAGTTTGTTGATTCTGAGCTGGTAGATGACATCCTAAAGATCCTCCTGATCTGTTTGGTGACGAGCTTGGATTTTCTCAATGATTTGTTCAAGATCGGAAATTCTGTAGTAAGCAAAGGCAATCTTATCCTTTTGCCCTAACTGCTTCTTTTGAAGTTTGATAATCTGAGTACGGATTTTCTTGAGTTCGGTCTTTAGTTCGTCACTATTCCTTCGTATGATCATTCTATCAATACGTCCTTCCTCCATTTTCTCGATGTGGTGAAGATAGAGTTCATCTAAGTAATTCAAAATATCTTCGATTTGTCCCTCATGATGTTTCAGATACATCTTAATTGGACATTTTCCTATTTCAAATATCTGAGGTGGGGTAGGAGTATAAACTGAGGAAGATGGTGATACTAAATTACAAATTTGATTCCGAGATGAATTAAATAACGTAGTTGAGGAAGAAGATGGAGAATGGATTTGCTTCTTAGGTGGTAGTAGTTCTTCAAGAACAAAGAAATATCGAGGATCAAATAGTAATGATGGTGGTAATATCGGAGATGGAGTCAAAATAGCTGGTGAAGCAATAAAATAAATGATTCCTTAGCATAAAATGCTTGTACATCCTTCAAACAAGGATTATTGTAGAAAGATGAGAATACTGGTGGGATCATATTATCTGTAGAGTTTTCCGAAGAGTTAAAAGAACTGCTTCCTGATGAAGCTGGGAAATAATCCGATGAGACCGAAGTATAGTTGAGAATATTCATAGAGGAAAAAGCATCCTCAATATCAGAAGTAGAGCGATTGGGAGAAGACATCGTTCTGATAACAACCCAGTTTGTAAAATAACATAAGTTATTTATGTAATAGTATAATAGATATGTATCTTTACATACTTGTTCCGGAATGTAGTGGCACGGAGGACTTTGATGGCTGAAAAATGAAATGTGGGTTATAGTAAAGGTTGTGACCTTGTTATCTATTAACCTTATCCCTTGATGGCGCTTGATACCAATCTGTAACACCCTCGATTTTTACAATATAGCTGCTGAAGCTAATTGTGGTATTACTTCATGGATACAACATATAATCATAGAAAACAACTTTAAAAGAGACGTTGTTGGAAAAATTTAGTTATCATTCATTATAATCAGAGTTTTTACAAAATGCAGGTCCCAAAATCTAAAACATCATGTTTGAATGATAACAGTTCAGCCACCTTCGAGTCCATGCCACTCCGTACCGCAACTTGCTCAATTACCTAAGATAAACATGCTAAAAAGGGTCAACACAAGGTTGAGTGGAAATTCATAGGTTTGAAATGTAATAGTTGAATACAAGTTATCATAATTGGAAATATTGGTATTGCAGGAATAATTATCATGAAGAACATTATTGTCATAGTGAACAGTATTATCATCCTAAACTCATGAATCACATAAAGAGATATTAAAGAGATATTGGGAGATACTACCCAAAGAGATATTGGGAGATATTACCCAAAGAGATATTGGGAGATATTACCCAAAGAGATACTGGGAGATATTACCCAAAGAGATACTAAAGAGATATTTACATGTACCTAGGCAATAATATATCAGGATAGCATATAGTTTAGCATAACACTTGCATTCATGATTTTATAGTAGGTGTCACGGTTTATAAGATATGTGAGATTATGAATTCATTAAGTCTTTGAAAAGTAATCACATTGTTTATAGATAAATGGACGTCTGTAATAGAGTAGTAACGAGCATGTTCCCCTCCGCCGGGTTTATAAAACTTGTTAATTAAGTAAAGGCGGAGGTTATGAACTTCACCCTGTATGTAGAATGTAATAAATATGCCAAAATGAAAGATTGAGACTTATCACAATCTGTAACCAGGGAAGGTTGATATTGCAAAAATGATATTCAAAAGCCACGTCATTGCAACCGAGTAAATATGTTGAGTTTAGGGATGATTGTATTCTAGGGTACTTAGTATTTAGAGTTATGAGTTTGATTGAAGAGTTTGGAATTATTGTATACACCGTTAAGGCCATCATAACTCAGACACGAGTCATTCAGTATTAAGAATACAAAAAGTTTGAGGTAGGGCTACTTTTAATCGTAAAAACCCAAACAACTCTCAGTCAGAACGTTAATACAAGATGACAAAACCTCTTAATTTGAAGCTCCTAGTATTGTGGTACAATTTAGGCTTCTGAATGATCGGTTTTAAGCTGTTTTAATCTCTTATTTGGAAATGTTAGCACGTCAAGCGTTAATTATCAGTTATGTCTGGTAATGTTTTGAAGTGTTTTTATACTTTTCAAAATGTTACAAATTTTGACATGGGTTTGAAAAAATTGCAAAGTAACCCCTAGGTTTGCATTTTTACGACTTTGGTAGGGTCACCTAAAACTTTAAAAGATTTACCCAATATAAAACTCTGTTCTTTGAAAAGGAAATAATAGGAACCCCTATTAGTTATAACTTTGATATATGGACACTTTAGTCCTTTTAGATTATAAGTTTCTTAAATTTACAAATTAGTATACCCCTTGCATGGATTATAATTACAAAACATGTCAATAATTGCCATCAAGCGTATTTTAAACATTTCAATTGAACATTTTATAAGTTATTAATCAAACTAAAATATGAAGTTTTAACATAACATCAAGTTTAATTTAACGATTCGTTTAAGCTAGGAAGTAAAACGAGGTCAATATAGGGTTTTAAAATGAAAACGCGGTTTTAAGCTCAAAATTTTCCATCTTATTCAAAATTAAAGTGGGATTTTAACATTACTTAGCATGCTAGGATAGATGTATACAATATTTTAATCATTATAACCATTTAGTTTATAGTAAAAACGCAAAAATTACGGGTTTCGAGGTGTACGATTTTGGATCAAAATGGAAAATGAGCATGAAATTGTGTTATGAAACATTAACAAGGTTTATTCTTGGATCATTATGAACATTATATGAGTAATAGGTGCAGAATTATAATCTTGAACTGGGTTTGAGATTCAATGATCTAAATGGTGGAAATGGGTCACTTTCGCGGTAGTATTTCCACCTCGTACGCCTTGTGTGTCTTTATCCGGGGCTTCAATTTTCAGGCTCAATTATTGAATAATTTAATGACACTTAGGATCATATGGGAGCAAAGGATTGTGCCTTTATGGGTTTTGGGAGAAGAAAGAGACTTGTGGTGCGTGTTGTAATGAAAGATTTGAAGTCCTATTTATAGTCAAAATCATCAAGGAGGCTAAGATAGCTTATGGTTCTGTTATGTGACATGTGTAATAGCTAGGGGGTGATGTGTTGAAGCTACATGATGAGTCTTGAGGTCTAGAAACTAGCTTTGATAGTGGTGGAAGGTTCTTGTGGTGCCGTGTGTAAAGGAAGGAAACAAAGAGATATTTTGGAGCCTTGGTGACTAAGGAAAGGCTTGAGGTACTTGTAAGAAGCTATCACATGAAGGAGGTTCTGTCTTGGAGGTGGATTCAATTGCTACTATAAAGTTTTAAAATGGGTCATTTTGCAAGAAAAGGGTTCACGGGTTCCATTAGGGCTCATTAGGGCTTGGATTGAGTTTGCTTGCTTGTAATTCGTGTACATTTGATTAAGAATGATAGGTTACTGATCCTAAGGCTTATATTAAGGATTATAATCAAAAGTTGAGAGGTGGTTTGGGTTAAAACGGGTAGAAAATGAGTAAACAGGTCAAAATCACAATTAGGGCACAATTAGGGTTTTCTGGATTTGTTTCTTGTATAATTGAAGTTGTATGCATGGTATTTTGATAATGGATTATAATTGAGAATGTCGTAATTTATGTTATTATAACTTATTTAAGTATTGGTTTAGGTTTACAATGGATAAAAATGAAGAAACGAGTCATGGTTTAGAAACTAGCTTGGATTTAAGGTTTAGGGTTTTAAATTAGGGTTTTGAGTGTAAAAGATTTATGAAAGCTTATGAATAGAATATTTAGGGTTTATATATTGTATATTGAGTGTAGTAGCTTGTACAAAAGTGATGGTGAAGAAATTAGAATAAAAACGGAGGTAAAACGGCTATTTTGGAGATCATGCTTAATGACTTGTACATTGAGCTTTTAAGGACTTATACTTTGACTTGGAGGGAGTTTATATTTCAAATGAGATGTTATATTACTTGTTCATATGCTTTAGTATCTTGTACATTCACTTTAGATGTTTACTCTTCATGAAATTAGGGTATGACCAAGTTATGACACTTACAAGATGACCTAAAAATCTGCACAGTTTTAATTATGAATTTAACAACCACTACACCTAACCAAACGCATCCAAAAACTATTAATTACATCATAATTGATTATTAATGATCATCTTAACATGTTTACTGAATTTTAATGAAACCCTAATTCCACCAATTAATGTTACTAATATAAGAAGAATTAAACAAGAATAGGATTGAAGATCATACCTAAAACTTTTAACCGATTACACTTAAATCAACACACTTGATTCTTGATAAAAAAATACTTTTTTTTTCTTCTTTTCTTTGGGGTTTCGATCGAACAAAAGGAACAAGGGGAAGGGGATTAAATTTTGTATTTATAGGTTATACCTAATCCCTAATCCTTATTTAATACTAATTTGTTTCCTACTTAAAATCTTTTTTTCCCTTTTTTCTCTTATATCCGCCCCCTATATGTATATATTTTTATTTGTTTTTAAATTATTATTAAATGTATATTTACCCTTATTTTGTTATTTTTACAAAAAACCTTTATTAATTTAGTAAACATTTTAAATAAAAACTAGTTTTAAACTTACTATTTATAAATTTCATGTCATAAATTACTTTCCTAAATTAGAAAATACCAAAGCTTAATTAACTATTATATACTAGACTTAAATAAATACCTAGAATTACACTACATATCTTTACGCTCATACTATAATTATTCACCAAATAACACGACAACGCATAAAATCATGCTATCAGTTCCATTGTCACAAAATGTGAATGAAATGAAATAGCTACCAAAACCACAACTCAATCACAATATATAAACACGCAGCACATGATTCGATATTCAAAATACTCATATAAGATCACTAATCACTGTTGGGATTAAAAGACTTCGTGATGATCTTAGAGTTACTACTGCTCAGTTAGTGCTGCTGGTACAAAGTTACAACTGCTTATTTAGAGTTAATGCTGCTGGTACAAAGTTACAACTGCTGAAAGGTTACAACTGCCCAAGGATTAAGACTGCTTGAAAAGATAAGACTGATTGGAGATTCAAGGAATAGTTAGTGATAAGGTGAGTTATCTATAGAAAGGATCTTAGTGAAATATTCTAAGATATTTTGTAATATTTTTTAAAATCAACTAGGACTCCTTGGTGTATAAAAGGAGGTCATATGGCATAGAGATAAATATCATCTTTTCATTATTCTGTTAATCTATTTGTAGCTTCAATGTTTTGTAAACCCTAACACTATTAAGAGTGTTCATATTATATTGAGGCTGAAAGTTTAGTAAACTGTTTGTTATTAATCTTGTTCATTACTGTTTCATTGAAATTCTTCTTAGTATCATTGACTAGATTCCGCATAGTCTTTGATATTCACAATCAAAGTTTCTACTGTGGTTTTTGGAATTTATTCACTACAACTGCCTATAAATATGCTAAGAATTCAAGATCCATTCAAGTGGGATCAATAAGTGGTATCAGAGCTTGTGAGAAGCTTTGAATAAGAAAAAACATTACTACACACAAGATTTACTTTTTCAAGAAGGAATGGACTCTCAATCTACTCAAACCGTCAAGCTACCCATACTCCAACCTAGTGAGTATGATCTCTGGAAGATGAGGATGGAGCAGTATCTACAGTGCATTGATTACACTCTATGGGAGATCATAGAAAATCATAATGCACCCATAGTAACAAAAATTGTTGATAGTAATGAGACTATTATCCCTCCTATAAGTGTTGAAGAGAAGGCAAGAAGCACTCTGTTGATGGCCTTACCTAATGAGCATCAATTAAAGTTCAACTCATGCAAGGATGCTAAGACACTGATGCAGGCTATTGAGAACATATTTGGAGGTAATACTGCTACAAAGAAAACTTAGAAAAATCTTCTGAAGCAGTATATGTTATCTTTGCTGCATCTAGGCCCAAAAGTGGATTGAGCAAAGTTATAGAAACGTGCTTCAAAATCTAATTAGTCTAACTAGTGATGAATGGTGTAGTTATTCCTCAAGAAGAAGACATGAATCAGTTAGTTCTTGAGAAGTTTGTCACAAGGAATGGACTTTGCATACTACTTGTGTGGATGAACTAAACCAGAGATTGAGACATTAAGTTTGTTTATGGTCCTCTTCAACAAACATGAAGCTTATGAATTAGAGGGCAGAGGAAATCTAGTTAACCACAAACTCACACAATGTAGCCTTTTATCCTCTAGCAGCACTAAACAGTGCAAACTAAGAGAAGTTAATACTGCTTCGGTGTTAATACTGCTAGCACTCTTGGTGCTTGCTGATTAGTTCTCAAAAACTGTTGAAAATTTGAAGTGATGCTGTGATTTATTCCTTCTTTTCTAGCCAACCAAGTACTCCATAGCTAGATAATAAAGATCTACAACAAATCAATCTTGGTGATCTAGAAAAGATGGATTTGAGGTGGAACATTGCAATGCTGACTATGAAGGCAAGAAGATTCCTAAAGAATACTGGAAGGAAACTGGACATGGCCAACAAAGAAAGAATTGGGTTTGACAAGTCCATGGTGGAGTGTTTCAATTGTCACAAGAGAGGACACTTTGCAAGGGAGTGCAAGGCACCCAGGAATAAAGACAACATAAATAAGGAGCCTACAAGAAGGATTGTGCTAGTTGAGGAAACTACTTTAAATGCCTTAGTGTCTTAGTGTGATGGCTTTGGCTATGATTGGAGTGACCAAGTAGAAGAAGGTCCAACCAATTTTGCTCTCTTGGCTTATTCTTCAACAAGTTCAACTTCTTCTACAAACTCTGAGGTATCTAATGACTCAAATTGTTGTTTATCTTGTTTAGAATGTGTAAAAGTGTTAGGAATATTGTAATAGATAGTTACTACTAGTAGGTATGTAGTTCCTACTGGTAGAATAAAAGTTCCTGCTGGTAGGTATGTAGTTCCTATTGGTAAGGATAATGTTACAGTTAGTGCTGGCAGATCAAAAGTTATTCTACTGGTAGAACAATATAGTACTTGGTGTATTATGCTTACTCAGAGTTGATAGTATAGTTAGTTAGTGATAAGGATATGCATGAGATATCCTAGGAAGTGATAACACTTATCTCTTTAGCGAGTCTTAGGTAACAGGTTGTTAGGATTTCATGAGTATTTAAGAAACTTATGGTCATAGATAAAGGGGGGACAATCGAAAAACACTTTTATTGTTAATAGAAAAGATCCATAGAGGATCATTGTTTGAGTAATTCTTCTTCTTTAACTCTGTTGTTTATATTCGGCGTAAACAATAGTTTAATTTGTTAGAGTCTCTCTTAGAGTTGCTTGTGATTACATAAGTACTCTACAACCTTAACAGGCTTGAGGATCTATCTAGGGCTGGACCTACAATTGCTAAGCTACCTCATCCCACCACCGTCAAGGGTGTTCGGAGTTTTCTTGGTCATGTCGGTTTCTACCGACGGTTTATTAAGGATTTTTCCAAAATTTCCCGACTGATGACTCATCTTCTTGAGAAGAATACTCCGTTCATCTTATCCAATGAATGTATTTAAGCTTTTGAAACGTTAAATAAAAAACTTACTGAAGCTCTAATCTTGATTACCCTAGACTGGGACTTACCCTTTGAACTTATGTGCGATGCAAGCTACTTTGCCATAGGTGCAGTCTTGGGGCAACATCATGAAAAGCATTTTAGGCCTATACACTATACTAGTAAAACAATGAACAAGGCGGAATCGCATTACACTACAACGGAGAAAGAAATGTTAGCCGTGGTGTATGCCTTCGAAAAATTCCGGTATTACCTCGTCTTGAACAAAAGCATTGTGTATACGGATCACTCCACCCTAAAATATCTCTTTGCTAAAAAAGATTCCAAGGCGAGATTGTTCCGGTGGGTTCTCCTCCTTCAAGAGTTCACGTTCAAAGTAATTGACCCAAAAGCAGCCGAGAATCTCGCGGCCGATCATCTTTCCCGATTAGAAAATCCTTATGAAAATGTGCTCGACCCAAAGGAGATAAATGAAAAGTTTCCTCTCGAGACACTTAATATGATGGCTTTTCGTGGTGACTCAAGTACCCCGTGGTTTGTCGATTATGCAAATTACCACACGGGGAATTTTATTGTTAAAGGGATGTCGTCCCAGCAGAAAAACAAGTTTTTCAAGGATGTTAAACATTACTTTTAGGATGACCCCTATTTGTTCAAAATATGTGCGGATCAAATGATCCGGCGGTGTGTTGCAGGCCAAGAAGCTTTTGACATCCTCACAGCTTGCCATAGTTGACCCATCGGGGGACATTACGGTGTCAACTACATCGCCAAATAGGTTTTTGACTCTGGATTTTATTGGCTCATGATTTATCGAGATGCCCATAACTTGGTCACCCGATGTGACACTTGTTAGCGTCAAGGAAAAATTTTGCAACGTGATGAAATGCCTCAAAATTCCATCCAAGTTTGCGAAATCTTTGACGTGTGGGGCATCGATTTCATGGGACCATTCCCGTCTTCACGAGGGAACAGATATATACTCGTGGCGGTTGACTATTTGTCAGAATGGGTTGAAGCGAAAGCACTCCCCACCAACGACGCCCGAGTTGTTTGCAAATTTCTTAAATCTCTCTTCGCCCGATTCGGTGCCCCTCGTGCTATCATAAGTGATCGCGGAACCCATTTTTGCAATGACCAGTTTGCAAAGGTCATGCTTAAATATATGGGTTACTCACCGTTCTCCACGCGTATCACCCACAACACTGTGGACCGTTGGGTATACCAATCGTGGCTTGAAACGAATTCTTTAAAAGGACGTAGGCGCGTGAGACTGTGCCTCTTGGTCGGATAACTAGATGATGCACTTTGGCTTCTGTACAGGCTTACAAATCCACCCATCGGGTGTACCACATATAGCTCGTGTACGGAAAGCATGTCATTCTACCGATCAAGCTGGACGCACAGAGCATACTAGGCCTTAAGCATGCAAACTTTGATCTTGAGACCGCGGTGAGTGATATGTAAAGTTCAACTAAATGAACTAAAATGAACTTGTGATCATGCATATGAGAAATCTTTAATTATAAAGAGGAAACAAAGAGGATCCAATGATTCAAGATCAAAACGCGTTTTCAACGTTCGGTGATCAAGTCTTCTCTTAACTCTGAGATTGAGATTTTACTCGGGCAAATGTTAAAATCCTCGGTTGTCGAAAAACCTTTCAAATTACCAGTCTTTCCATATGGCACCGTGAGGTTATCCTCAAAACTCCGGGCCAAATTTCAAGGCGATTTACGGTCATTAGAAATTAAGAGTACTACTTTGGGACGGGGGACGTTACCATTAAATGTTGTCCCGGATCTCCAAACCTTCCCCAAGGACAAATGAATTCGGGGATTGGGTCAAGCTTAGTGACCCTAAACAAGCGCTTCGTGGGAGGCAACCCATGCTTATCTGTAGTAATATTATGTAGTAATGAATAAGTGTTTTTTGTGAGAGGTGTGCCTCTTTCCATTGTCGTTTGCTTGTGTTTTTTGTGATTGTCCAGGATTGTCTGAGATTTTTGAAGCCTCTCGTGCTCGTGGTTTTGTCCTTCGATCACTCGAGCTTCAAATCCTCAGCTTCATTTGGGAAATCAAATATCCTAATCTTATCGACTAACATTTATCTTTAAGCATAGGCCCTTCTTAAAAAATTGAGGACAATGTTTAATTCTAGTATGAGGGGGGATCTATCGATTTGATTGTGCCTGTATTCATTGTTTTTATGTAATCCCGTTTTTACTACCAATTTTCGAAAATAAAATAAGTGTTTTGTCACAATTTTGACTTTCCTGCTGGGTAGGAATAAGATAATTTTACCCAATCGAGTTTGTTGGCTTAGCTTGTTCCTTAGACGTTTTGGCTAAGCGTTCGCGAAAATTCGCTAAGAACGAAAAATGATAGTGTTAAGTATGAGTTGGATGCTAAACAAGGATTAGTTGGAAATCTTAAGAGCCCATGTATGTAATTTGTGGTTTTTTTCTCCCATAAGCTCTTAACCAGACTAATAATACGTGTTGTTTTTGGAGATTAAACTTAAATCAATAATTTTTATATAGAATATAGCAAAAAATTTAGTCTTAGTTCAAACTTACACTTGAATTTTTCAAAAAGAAGTTTTTATGTTTTAAAAAAAAATCAATATATATAATTATGAAAAATGATGAAATATACAAAAATATAATAAATATAAACTATGGGCTGATAAAAGTTTGCTGCATCTTGTCGGCTCACAACCGATGTTGCAGCCTTCTAAAGAAAGCCCATAGTAAGAATAAAGATCCGAGACTGATAAAAGTTTGCTGCATCTTGCCGGATCACAACCGATGTTGCAGCCTTCTAAAAGGTCCAGGAAATAACCGAGGTTGAAATAAGACTCCTGGACCATGGTCGACTCGCATACCGATGTGGCAGTTGTTTAAAGGACCGAGGTTTAATAATGATACGACCTTCTAAAAGGTCGAGGGTTATAATTGCATTAATGTTATGTTTAATATTAAGTATGAATTAATAAATAGATCTCTTTTTGTTAAATTTAAATATGCTTTTGAACTTTGACTATTCTATTTTAAGTTTTTAAATAAGCTATGTGTATACGGAAAACCTAAGAGTTTTTGAAACCTAAGGTCCGTGAGTCCCGATACTAGTCTCTGTGGGGTGTCAAAAGCCTGGTCACTTAGCCGCAAGGTTGGGATGTGCCGAGACGAAAGTCGCTACATGGGATGATCTCGCCTTCAAACTTATTATTCTCGGGTAGAACGTGAAACATAGAATTTTGCAAAACGTTGATCCATGGTTGAAATTCAAAATAGCACATACACCTAAGATATAATAATTGTCGGGAGTAAAAAGTTCACAAGTTGCAAATATGAGTAGTGTTAGCATCTTAACTGATATTTAACTGTGATTTCGTTTTAAGCTTGGTTTGGAGCGAGTGAAAAGTCGGGGACGATGAATTTATCCTTTTTGGGGCATTTTCGGATCAAAATGCATCTTGTTCTATGATCCCTAACGGTTATGAAAATAACGAAAGTCAAATAAGTTAGTAGTTGCTTAAAAAAATACAAAAATATACAAAAATATTAGTGGTAATAAGTGTATATCTTTAAGGATGGTAAAAACGGGGCTTTTCTAAACTCTTGATTCTTTAATTCCCCTCGATGAACACTTAGCTACTTTTTGAGGTAATTAGTCGAGGGGGATCAAGATTCTTAGTTTTCTAAGTGCTTACTTATAGCATTGCGTGAGGACACGATAATAACTTAGTATGGGGGATTTTGGTATGTGTTTAATTACACATACCTTTGACCACTAAAACCGGACTTAAATGACTAAAAACGTACCAAAAATACATTGTATTTGTATGTTTTGCATTTGTATTATGCAGGTATTAGATATCTAAGAAAAAGACAAAAAAGTTGAAGCCAAAATGAGAAAACCGAGCACGAGAACGGAAAGAGCGTAAAGAGAAGTCAAAATCAAAGCCAAGTCAAAAAGTCAAAGTCAACCCCAGGAAGTGGATTTGGAAAGAGCATTGAAAACCGAACCCGAAATCCTAAATTGTCAAAATTAAACCCACCCGTACCCACCTAGTGGGCCCGGGAAAGCCCACTTATATCTTATAAGCCTTAAGCCTTAATAAAAGCCCAACACCACTTTACTTTTATACCCGGCCCAACAATGAGCCCAACACCTCACCTTTTATAACACCCCGTCAACACCCTTTCCCTTTTAAATTTAACCCCGTTAGTCCTTAAAAGGAATAACGGTGCAAACCCATCCCAAACTCCAAGGACCAACGATGCATCACCCAAGGACTTCAATTGTAATAACAATATACAAGTTGAGGGGTTTGTTTTGCCAAAACCCTAAACTTTTACCCTGCACCAATCAAACAAACAGGACAACCCCTTTTCCCGCTAAACC
>BQNB010058980.1:0-37532 GCA_026074375.1 Tanacetum coccineum | reverse complement strand
AGGGCTAGGAGCTAATTATTGCATTCTTAACCGTCACACTTTATTTTTGGAATTAATAAGTATCGAAATAAAAGTCTTAAAAAGCCTTCGGGTATATGACTTAAATAAAATCTTGAGATACAAAATTAGGAAATAAGAGAGGAAAAGTAAGTACACAATTAGTATTTATGAGTAGTATTAGTATCATGACTTGTAATTGACGATGATCTTGTTTTTAAGCTTAGTATGGAAAGTGAAAGTTGGGGACGATAAATTTATTTTGCTTGTTCCATGATCCTATGTATTATCGAAAAAAAAATAGTAAAAAAAATGTTATGAAGTGTGAAGTATGGAAAGTTATGAAAAAGCATAAAAAATAAAAAATGTTGAAAATGGAAAAACAGGGCGTTTCTTAACTATTGATTTCTTAATTCCTTTAGATGAGCAATTTGCTACTTTTCAAAGTGATTAGTTTGGGGGGGATTAGATTTTTTAGTTTAAGCGCGTATTTATTACATTGCGTGAGGACACGACAATACTTTAGTATGGGGGAATTTGGTATTCGTTATTTTATACATATTTTCTACCATGAAAAACGAATCCAAAAGACCAAAAACATAATTAAAATGGCAAATATATGTTGTTTTTGTGTTTGTGTATTTGCAGGTACGGATATTAAAGAAAAAGACAAAAATAATGACAAAACCGGACAAAACCGAGCACGGGAATAAAACGAGCGCGAGAAAACAAGTCCAACGGTGCTTTCGGATTTTATTGGCCCAACCCATAACCCATTTTATGGGTCAGGCCAGCCCAAGCTAACATAAGCCATTTAAAGCCAAAAGAGATAATTTTGATTTTATAAAGAGGATGATGTCATCTTACATCACCATCACATGCCATGGAAATAAATCAAAAGCTCATCACGTGAGCTTCCACTTTCATTCTTTTGGCTAGTAGCAATTGGACAAGTGGCAAGGGAAATTAGTTATTCTTTCAAATGCATTTGCGAATTTGATCAAATGGTCGAAATTAAAGCGTACAAATGAAGCAGAGTAAAAGGTCCACGTGCATCATTATGAAAGGCTGGATCATTTCTGCAAAAGTCCCGATCCGAGGTCACACGCATGCAGGCATATGATTGGCTAATAATCATGTAATGATTGGACAGATTTTACAAAAATACCCCTTTCACTTGGCTATATATAGGATGCTTCCCCCTACATTTTTGGGTTGGTTAGCTCTAGGAGTAGTTTAGTATAGATTAGCTTATTTTTATTTCTTTCAGCTTATTAAAAGTTTTTTTAGCAGCTTATTGTATATCATATTGTAAACTTTTAGCTTATTGTTAATGAAGATGCGTTAAGATTTTATGGCTTATTCTTGTTTTTTTTATTTTCTCGTGTTAGCTTTTCGAGATAAGCTCCCCTTTAAGCTTATGTATCCGACTTATTTTCTAGCTTATTAAGGATAGATTAACGAAATTCATAAACTATACTTTAGCTTATTAGTCTCGCCTTCTCTTTTCTTCAATAAGCATTAGATCAAATACGTTTCTAAATAAGCTAAGTTGGGTTTTATTTCGTCTAAGTGTAGTTATGGCTTATTAATTCGTACTTCTTTTTCTGAGCTTATTTTATGATATGAATAAGCTCTTTTATAGCTAATTCATTTTAATTTGAGCTTATATAGTTTGCAAAATGTTATTTGGTTGATAAGGATGCGATTAAATTTTCTAGTGCTAATTTTGAATATGGTATCAGTTTTTTTTTGGAACGGCAAATTATATTTCATTTAGGTAGTTAGATCCTATTTAAATATTAGTCTCGATTGCTTATTTTTGGTGAGCTTATGATTGATGTTGCTTTTTCAGTTTAGTCAAATTAGTATTGGTTAGCTTATTAAAATTGCATGTTGGATTTGTTATACTAGTGCTTAATTTCCATTCAAATAAGCAGAGCGTTTGGTTTTAAGAATTAAATTTGGGCCACGTAATTTGATTATCAAATGGGCTTTCATTTTTGTTGGCTTGGGCCTCGATAGATAAAATAACTAAATTGGGCTTTCGTTTGGATATTGGGCCTACGTTTGGCTTGCTTAATTCAGTTAGGATTGCAAATGTATTATGTGATAGAAACTGTTAACAGTTTATCGTTCTATTTTTTTAGTGTTGCTTTTGGTGCCGGTCTACTCATAAGGCGTGGAGCTTAAGGGTTTATTTAGCTAGACCGACTTTGATTAGTTGTTTTAGTTAAATAAATCGGGTGGTATTCGTTTAATTGCGGGTCTCCAATGCGGTTCCATTTTCCTTCCCTTTTCAATTAATTAGTGTAGTTTTTATTTTATCATTTTTATAATATTGTTTTGATAATTTTTAGCCATGCTATAGTGTAGATTTAAATTTTAAATGTTTATGTTTTAAATTCATTATGAGTTTTATGTGAGTAAATTTGTTAGGCTGTTAAGTGAATAGTATTTGGAATTTTAAGTGTCGGGTTTAAAAAGAAATAAAAAAAAATTAATCATAAGTATTGTCTTTTCGATTTACATTCTATCATTTATTTTTAATGCAATTTAATTTCTTGTCATTTATTTTTAAGCATTTCATTTTACTTGTCATTTTAATTCGTTGAACCTAAGCCCGCAACTTATAACAATTTCGCGACACATTAGCAACATTTTAGTCCATTTATATTTTTAGATCATTTTAGTATAACTTGTAGTTTTAAATAAAAGTTTTTAATTTTTAGGTAAAAAAAATAGATTTAAATCAATAGTGGGAGTTATAGCTTTTCCTTTTATATGTTTTCCTTTTAAGTAGATTTAGAAAACAATATCAAAAACTTTTATGCTATTCAAGCTCGATTTAAAACTTGAACGTAGATTTCCATTCACCTCTCGTCGAGGAAACGACCCGTAAGGTTTTTGATAATCGCTTTGGTTAAAAGTGAATTTCTTGAACCCGACGGTAATACTATACTATACTATAATTGGCATATCCTTATTATTACGTATCTATATATTATATTATATATTTTATACGTATCGATTCGGACGGATCAATTTTTGGCGCCGTTGCCGGAGAGAGGTGTAGCGATTTCTACGGGATTGTTCGTGTTCGAGCCTTGAGATCCTTCTTCGAAAAGTTTATTTCGAACTATTTAAAAATATAAAAAATTCCAAAAAATATTTTTCTCTAATTTTATTTTTCCTTTTCCTTTATAAAAAACCCAAAAATATTTTCCTTTTATCTTAAAAATAAAAATCCAAAAATACTTTTCTTTCTTATTTTTCCTTATGTATTATTTGAAAAATCTGTAAATATTCTTCTCGATCCTCTTATTCGTTTAATTCTTATTCTCTTTACCCTCTTATTTTCGATTAAATCTTGTCGACATGTCTTCATTTTATCAACCTTGCTACGGGTGTGGAGAGCCATTTGTCCCGGTTTACTTTTGACCATGATGTAATCCGGATTCTTTCGATAAATTCTCAATATGTCTTTCCGACCTACCTCCACAAACTACTCCATGTTGATTTTGAGACTTACTTGTGTGAGTTAATGGGAAATAATGCTCATTTATGTTAGTGAATAGGTCCACCACGATTCCCGTTTTGTCTATGAAACAGGAGCCAGTGTTACAATCAAAACTTTAATGATAATTATTTTCCCACAAAAATTCTCGAAAGTTCTCTTCTCAACAAATAGCTTTGTTGTGCAAATGTGCGGGGGGTCCCTCATGACACTTTTCAATGTCAACCAATGAATGAAAGATTATTGTGACAAAATTCTTGCTATGGATCCTAATTCATTTGATTTTCGATGACCAATATCAACCCCCGCATTTTCCCGTCAATTATCCTCCTCAAGAGACGAGTAACGAAATTTTGCAAGCTCGTGACGACTTAATGGAAGCTATACAAGCCTTTTTAAAGGAGTATGATCATATACCTCCTAATGAGAAGTGCATGGTTTTATTGCTAGCCGAGGAGAGATTTCTTAAGATTAAGCAAGCTATGGAAGAAGAGCAGAATCAACCTGAAGTTTTACAAGAATTGCTTCTTAAGCTTATAAATGATTTGCAAAATCTTAAAGGAATTCTATCAAAGCAAGAGAAGAAGAAGCCGACAGCTCAAAGTTCTATTCCATATTGGAATTTTTCTATGATTGACGATGAAGAAGCTAGAGACAACTTTTTGAAAGACGTTTGCATTTTCTTTAGGAAGTTTAGTCGTATACCTTTTGGAGTAACACCAAAGGTTATATTGATAGCTTGGGAAAGTTTTGGAAAAATTAAGGATGCTTTAAATGGACAAGCAATATCCGACAAGAGGGAATATGCAAGAATTGATAGTAAAAACTCCTTGAAGATGTGCGAAATATCAGTGAAGAGTTTTTAGAATATATTAATTGTCCAAGCTGGAATCGTCCGCTTTTCTACTTCGATGATGACGATGATGAGTATACTGTTATATGGAGAAGGCCTAAAGCGATCACACCCGATGAACCAATCGAGGAGCCCGATAACTCTCTAAGTATGGGGGACGAGCATCTTAACACTACTCCTAGTATTGAGAACCTTGTCCCAATCCCAAGTGAGTTCGAGGGTAATTCTGACGATACGGGTGATGTGCCCGTTCATGATGATTCTTCTACTTTTGATACTTTGAACGATAATTCTGAGATTTTATCCAATTCCAACAATGATGATACTTTAAGTGATGACGATGATTGTTGAGGACATCGAGTACGTAGCGTAGAAGAGTGAATGATGGAGAAAAGAGTTTGATTTAGGAAAGATATTATTCAAATCCCAGACTATCTCTAGAGAAATTATTAAACGTAAATCGTCTTATTTCTAAATATCGAATCCTTTGAAAGTTAAACCTACTCCGGATCGTATGCTCAAGTCTCCTTATCCATTTCATATCCCCGTCGCAGATAGTGATTCGTTCTTAGAGGAGTCCGATACTTCTCTTTCTCATTTCGATAATTCTTTCCCCAATTCCGAGACTTTCTACGAACATACGAAGAGACGAGAAGATGGCATTAACACTACTCATGCTAAAACTCTCTTTCCCGAGTATGATTCGTTTCTTTTTGAGATTGAGCCCGATCAAGAGGGGTTGATTAGCAATGATAATTTTAAATGA
The DNA here is from genome assembly GCA_026074375.1 of Tanacetum coccineum. Lineage (NCBI taxonomy): Eukaryota > Viridiplantae > Streptophyta > Magnoliopsida > Asterales > Asteraceae > Tanacetum > Tanacetum coccineum. The sequence continues at coordinate 32,399 of BQNB010058980.1, read as the reverse complement.
CCCTCTTTTGGAGCTTCCCGAGTTTGAATCATTTCATTTCGATCCGTCCAATTTCCTCGTCCTCCCTCCGGATCCCACTGGATGTTGAGATTGCTTATATTATTGAGCCCGATACTCCCCGTGATTGATAATTTTAAAGACCCGGCTTAAAGAATTGACCAAAGGGGAAAGTGGAGATTGAATTTTCCTCAAAAATTTTGAAAATTACGATTCCTTCGCATATGTCAATTCGTGGTACTTTTTCTCTCGTTTCTTTATCTCACCTACCCCAGGTCTCTCTTTTATCTTGCTCCACCGGAGTGAAGTTACGAACTTTAAAAACCCCGTGCATCTTCACTTAGATCCGTGGTCATAACTCATATTGCTTTCCCCATGAACAACTTAATTCGGTGGGTCGAGTCAAGCACGTGACTCGGTTAATAAAAACAAGTGTTTCAAACTTCCTTTATCTAATTTCTAACAACTAAATGAGAGGAGGCTTTCTTGCTTTCCTTTCTCGATGTTATGAGTTTGTTGTTTGGTGTTTTTTATCCAGGATTACCCGGATTTTGAAGACTCTCGTGCTCTTGGTTTTGTCCATTTATTCGAGCTTCATATCCTCAGCTTCATTTAGGGAATTCCATATCCTAATCTTATCGATTACCCCTTTTATATATTAAGATTATGCTTAGGAAATCGTAGGGGGTGACGATTCTCACATTGAGGGACAATGTGTAGTTATTAGTATGGGGGAATCTATCGCTTGATTATACCCTGGCAACCGTTGTTCTCACGGAGTAACCCTTTTTTTTCCACCAAAAATATGTGATTTATTAAAAATAGCAAAAAAATTTAAATTTTTATGCATAAAAAAAAGTGAAAATGTTGTAAAAAAAAAAATAATAATATAATAATGTTTTGTTCATAAATAAAAAGGTGGAGAACGAGAAATAAAATTTTTGACTCGATCGGATTTAAAACCTATACTTTTTTTCCTTAACAATTAACGATGATAGTTTGGTGGCTAGTCACAAGTAGATTTTAAACATGCTAGACGTTGAATTTTGTTACTTAACGTAAATGAAGAACTTGTGCTAATCTCCATGTAGATTTTAAATATGGGCGGTTAATAAGAATGATGATTTTTTTTGGAGTGGATGGGGAGTTCGAGTTGGCAATTTATATGGCTAAAGCATTCGCGAATGTCTTTAAAAAATTATAGATTTTAATTGCGAATAACGAGAAATGATAGTGTTATTTAAAAGCCATGACATTAAACCGTAGAATAGTTGGTGTTTTCATCAAGCTCATAAGTTTAATTAAGGCTTTATCCCCACCCATTAGCTTGTTTCCCTTTATATATATATGTTTAATAAATAGAGTAGTAAGGTTTTGTTTTGTTAATATTAGCTAATAGAAGTTTTTCTTAGTTCCTTTTGTATTAGGATGAGTATCAACATCAGGAATAACTTAATTGGCATACTATATGTATCACATTAGCAAATATTTTGCTTATTCCTTAAAGAGCCTTAGGGTATATGGGATAAGTAGAATTCAATAATAATCCGAGACTGATAAAAGTTTGCTGCATCTTGCCGGCTCACAACCAATGTTATAGCCTTCTAAAAGGTCAAGGAAGTTACCGAGGTCGTAAAATGTTTTGCTACATCTTTTTCGGAGGCGAGGCCGATGTTGTAAGTCCCCCCCACCCCCCCTTTCTAAAGGACTAGTTTAATAATGTTGCTTAATTTTAATCTTAATTGTGTGCCTTAAAGAGCCTAAGTGGTTATGGGTGCAAATAAGAATTGGTCCACTCATGTCTTAAAGAGCCTTCGGGTATAATGACCATGAATGGTTGGCCTTTGTTTAAGTAAACTTAATAAAGCCAAATTTTGGTCGCCTCGAGTGGACTTTATTAATCTTGATGACATTTGAATCTTTTGAAAAGGGCTAGGATCAATTTATTGCATTTTTTAACCGTACGCTTTTATTTTTGAATTAATAAGTATCGAAAATAAAAGTCTTAAAGAGCCCTTCGGTATATGACGTTAAATAAATCTTGAGATACAAAAGTAGGAAATAAGGGAGGAAAAGTAAGTACAAAGTTAGTATTTAATGAGAAGTGTTTAGTGTCATGACTTGATAATTGACAATGATCTTAGTTTTTAGCATAGTATGGAAAGGTAAAGTTGGAACGATGAATTTATTTGCAGTTCTAATGATCCAAAGTATAAAAAAAAATAAAAAAAATATAAATTTATATAATTGCTATGATGTGATGTGAAAGTTAAAAAAAAAATATATTGAAAATAGAAAAGACGGCGTTTCTTAACTTTTGATTCCTTAATTACTTTAGATGAGCACTTTGCTACTTTTCAAAGTGGATTAGTTTGAGAGATTTGGAATATTTAGTGTTTAAAGTAAGCGCGTATTTATTACAATGCGGAGGACACGGCAATACTTTAGTATGGGGGAGTTTGGTATTCGTTATTTTATACATATTTTCTACCATGAAAAACGAACCCAAAAGACCAAAAACATAATTAAAATGGCAAATATATGTTGTTTTTGTGTTTGTGTATGTGCAGGTACGGATATTAAAGAAAAAGACACAAATAATGACAAAACCGGACAAAACCGAGCACGGGAATGGAACGAGCGCGAGAAAACAAGTCCAATGGTGCTTTCGGATTTTATTGGGCCAGCCCATAACCCATTTTATGGGTCGGGCCAGCCCAAGCTAACATAAGCCATTTAAAGCCAAAAGAGATAATTTTGATTTTATAAATAGGATGATGTCATCTTACATCACCATCACATGCCATGGAAATAAATCAAAAGCTCATCACGTGAGCTTCCACTTTCATTCTTTTGGCTAGTAGCAATTGGACAAGTGGCAAGGGAAATTAGTTATTCTTTCAAATGCATTTGCGAATTTGATCAAATGGTCGAAATTAAAGCGTACAAATGAAGCAGAGTAAAAGGTCCACATGCATCATTATGAAAGGCTGGATCATTTCTACAAAAGTCCCGATCCGAGGTCACACGCATGCAGGCATATGATTGGCTAATAATCATGTAATGATTGGACAGATTTTACAAAAATACCCCTTTCACTTGGCTATATATAGGATGCTTCCCCCTACATTTTTGGGTTGGTTAGCTCTAAGAGTAGTTTAGTATAGATTAGCTTATTTTTATTTCTTTCAGCTTATTAAAAGTTTTTTTAGCAGCTTATTGTATATCATATTGTAAACTTTTAGCTTATTGTTAATGAAGATGCGTTAAGATTTTATGGCTTATTCTTGTTTTTTTTATTTTCTCGTGTTAGCTTTTCGAGATAAGCTCCCCTTTAAGCTTATGTATCCGACTTATTTTCTGGCTTATTAAGGATAGATTAACAAATTCATAAACTTATAACTTTAGCTTATAGTCTAGAGCCTTCCCTCTTTTCTTCATAAGCATAGATCAAATACGTTTCTAAATAAGCTAATTTGGGTTTTATTTCGTCTAAGAGTAGTTATGCTTATTATTTCGTACTTCTTTTTTCCTGAGCATATTTATGATATGAATAAGCACATTTATAAAGCTAATTCATTTTAATTTGAGCTTATATAGTTTGCAAAATGTTATTTGGTTGATAAGGATGCGATTAAATTTTCTAGTGATAATTTTGAATATGGTATCAGTTTTTTTTTGGAACGGCAAATTATATTTCATTTTAGGAGTAGATCCTATTTAAATATTTAGTCTCGATTGCTTATTTTGTGACAATATTGATGTTTGCTTATTCTGTTTAGTCAAATTAGTGTTGGTTTAGCTTATTAAAGTTTCTTGTTAGATTTATTATACTAGTGCTTAATTTCCATTCGAATAGCAGTGCGTTTGGTTTGTAGAATTCAATTTGGGCCACGTAATTTGATTATCAAATGGGCTTTCATTTTTGTGGCTTTTGGCCTCGAAAGAAAAAATAACTAAAAATTGGCTGTCGTTTGGTATAAGGGCCTTATGTATGGCTGCTTTAATACTTGTTTAGGATAGCAAAAGTATTATTGAAAGAAACTGTTAACAGTTTATATCGTTCTATTTTTTTAGTGTTAGCATGTTGAAGTGTCCGAAGGTCTAACTCAAAGGCGTGGAGCATAAGTTTATTTAGCTAGACCACTTTGATTAGTTTGTTTAGTTAAATAAAACGGGTGGTATTCGTTTAATTGCGTGGTCTCCAATTGCGGTTTCCATTTTCCTTCCTTTCACATTAAATTAGTGTATTTTTATTTTATCATTTTATAATATTGTTTTTGATTTTTTGCCATGCTTAGTGTAGATTTATTTTTAAATGTTATGTTTAAATTCATTATGAGTAGTGAGTAAATTTGTTAGTGCTTGTTAAGTGAATAGTGATTTGGAATTTAAGTGCGGGTTTAAAAAGATTTAAAAAAAAATTAATCATAAGTATTGTCTTTTCGATTTACATTCTATCATTTATTTTTAATGCAATTTAATTTCTTGTCATTTATTTTTAAGCATTTCATTTTACTTGTCATTTTAATTCGTTGAACCTAAGCCCGCACTTAATGAACATTTCGCGTCACTTAGCAAGCATTTTAGTCATTTATATTTTTAGATCATTTTTAGTATAATCTTGTAGTTTTAAATAATAGTTTAATTTTTAGTATAAAAAATAGTTTAAAATCAATAGTTTTGCTTTCCTTTTAATATGTTTTCCTTTTAAAGATTTTAGAAAACTATACCAAAAACTTTATGCTATTCAAGCCTCGATTTAAAAAACTTGAACGTTAATTTCCATACACCTCTCGTACGAGGAAACGACCCGTAAGGTTTTTGATAATCGCTTTGGTTAAAAGTGAATTTCTTGAACCCACGTTAAATACTATAACTAATACAATAATGGCCTATCCATATTATTACGATATCTATAATATTATATTAATAATATTTTATACGTATCGATTCGGACGTAAAATGTTCAATTTTTGGCGCCGTGCCAGGAGAGAGTGTAGCGGATATCTACGGGATTGTTACGTGTTCGAGCCTTGAAGATCCTTTCTTCGAAAGTTTATTTTTCGAACTTTTAAAAATATAAAAATCCAAAAATATATTTCTTCTATTTATTTTTCTTTTCTTTATAAAAAACCCAAAAATATTTTCCTTTTATCTTAAAAATAAAAATCCAAAAATACTTTTCTTTCTTATTTTTCCTTATGTATTATTTGAAAAATCTGTAAATATTCTTCTCGATCCTCTTATTCGTTTCATTCTTATTCTCTTTACCCTCTTATTCGATTAATTCTTCGACATGTCTTCATTTTATCAACCTTGCTACGGGTGTGGATAGCATTGCGTTATAGTGTCCATGATTAATCCGGATTCTTTCGATAATCACAATATTTTCCGACCACCTCCAAAACTCCAGTTTTGAGACCTTACTTGTGTGAGTTTAAGTGGAAATAATGCTCATTAGGTTATGTTGTCCCACCACAGTTCCCGTTTTTCTATGAACAGGAGCCGTGTTACAATCAAAACTTTAATGATAATTATTTTCCACAAAATTCTCAAAGTTCTTCTCAACAATATCTTTGTTGTGCAAATTGCGGGGGTCCTCATGACACTTTTCAATGTCAACCAATGAATGAAGATTATTGTGAGCAAAATTCTTGCTATGATCCTAATTCTTTTGGTTTTGACCAATATCAACCCCCGCAGTTTCCCGTCAATTATCCTCCTCAAGAGACGAGTAACGAAATTTTGCAAGCTCGTGACGACTTAATGGAAGCTATACAAGCCTTTTTAAAGGAGTATGATCATATACCTCCTAATGAAAAGTGCATGGCTTTATTGCTAGCCGAGGAGAGATTTCTTAAGATTAAGCAAGCTATGGAAGAAGAGCAGAATCAACCTGAAGTTTTACAAGAATTGCTTCTTAAGCTTATAAACGATTTGCAAATTCTTAAAGGAATTCAACAAGAGAAGAAGAAGCCGACAACTCAAAGTTCTATTCCATATTGGAATTCTTCTATGATTGACGATGAAGAAGCTAGAGACAACTTTTTGAAGGACGTGTGCACCTTCTTAAGGAAGTTTAGTCGTATACCTTTTGGAGTAACACCAAAGGTTATATTGATAGCTTGGACAAAGTATTGGCGAAATTAAAGATGCTTTGACAGACAAGCAATATCAACAAGAGGATATTCAAGAGATGAGTAAACTCCTTGAAGATGTGCGAAATATCAGTGAAGAGTTTTTCAAATAATAAATTGTTCCAAGCTGGAATATCCCTTTTTCTATAAATTCGATGATGACGATGATTGAGTATACTGTTAATATGGAGAAGGCCCTAAAGGATCACACCCGATGAACCAATCAGGAGCCCGATAACTCTCAAGTATGGGGACGAGCATCTTAACACTACGCTAGTATTGAAACCTTGTCCCCATCCAAGTGAGTCGGAGGGTAATACTGACGATACGGGTGATGTGCCCGTTCATGATGATTCTTCTACTTTTGATACTTTGAACGATAATTCTGAGATTTTATCCAATTCCAACAATGATGATACTTTAAGTGATGACGATGATTTTGAGGACATCGAGTACGTTAGCTTAGAAGAGGTGAATGATGAGAAAGAGTTTGATTTAGAAGATATTATTCAAATCCAAGACGTTATTCCATCGTTGATAAATTATTAAAACGACTATCGTCTTATTTCTAATATCGAATCTTTGAAAGTTAACCCTACTCCGGATCGTGTGCTCAAGTCTCCTTCTCCATTTCCTATCCCCGTCGCAGATAGTGATTCGTTCTTAGAGGAGTCCGATACTTCTCTTTCTCATTTGGATAATTCTTTACCCGAATTCGAGACTTCTAGCGATCATACGGAAGAGACGAGAAGTGGCAGTACCACTACTCATGCTAATTACTCTCTTCCCGAGTATGATTCGTTTCTTTTTTAGATTGAGCCCGATCAGGAGGGGTTGATTAGCATTGATAATTTAAATGACCCTCTTTTGGAGCTTCCCGAGTTTGAATCATTTCATTTCGATCCGTCATTTCCTCGTCCTCCTCCGGAACCACCGGATGTTGAGATTTGCTTATATTTTGAGCCCGATGCTCCCGTGATTGATAATTTTAATGAGCTTAATGATGACCAAAGGGGAAGTGAGATTGATTTTTTCAAATGTTTGAAATGAGCGATTCTTCGCATTTGTTCATTCGGAACTTTACTCTCGTTTCTCACCTACCCGAGTTTCCTCTTTTATCTTCTCCACCGGGAGTGAAGAACGATCCTAACCGCATCTTCACTTAGAGCCGGTGGTAACTCATTTTGCTTCCCATGAACAACTTAATTCGGGGTCTGAGTCAAGCTCGTGACCGTAATAAAAACAAGTGTTTTCTATCTTCTCTTATCGAATTTCCTAACACTACTGGAGAAGTGGGCTTAGCCTTTCCTTTCTCGGTTTTCCGTGTTTTATTGTTTGTGTTGTTTGTCCAGATACCCGGATTTTGAATACTCTCGTTTTTTTGTTTTTGCCATATTATTCGACTTATCATATCCTCAGCTTATACATTTAGGGAATTCCATATCCAACTTATCGATTAACACCCTTTATCTATTAAGATTATGCCATAAAAATTTGAAATTAGTATGGGGTGACTAGACACTCATTGATGGACAATGTGTAGTTTAGTAATGGGGAAACTATCGAATTGATTAAACCTGCAACCGATTTCTCAACTAGTAACCCGTTTTTCTTTCCACCAAAATATGTGATTTATGTGAAAATTAGCAAAAAATTTAAATTTTTGTGCATAAAAAAAAAAAAATGAAAAATGTTTGTAAAAAAAATAATAAATGTAATTAAGTGTGTTTTGTCATAAATAAAGGTGAGAACGAGAAATAAATTTTGACTCGATCGGTTTTAAACCTTAGTTTTTTCCTTAACAATTAACGATGATAGTTTGTGCTAGTCTCAAGTAGATTTTAAACATGCTAGACTTGATTTGTTATTAACGTAAAGAAGACTTGTGCTAATCTCATGTTAGAATTTACAAATTATGCACGTGGAAATTTATATGCAAGATTCGCGAATCACTTTATTAAAAGATTTTAAATTGCGAAGAACGATAAATGATAGTGTTATTTATAAGTCATGACAATTAAACGTAGAATAAGTTGGTTATCTTCAAGCTCATAAGTTTAAATAATGCTTTTTCTCCCTATTAGCTTGTTTCACCTTTATATATAAATATGTTTAATAAATAGAGTTGTAACGTTTTTTTTTGGTTAATAATTACTAATAGAAGTTTTCCATTAGTTCCTTTGTGATTAGGATGAGTACACATCAGGAATACATAATTTGCCCATACTTTATGATATCACATTTAGCAAATATATTGCTTTTTCTTAAAGAGCCTTAGGGTATATGGATAAGTAGAATTCAATAATAATCCGAGACTGATAAAAGTTTGCTGCATCTTGCCGGCTCACAACCGATGTTACAGCCTTCTAAAAGGTCGAGGAAGTTACCGAGGTCGAAAATAGTTTGCTACAATCTTGGTCGGAGGCGTGGCCGATGTTGTAGCCTCTAAAGGACAGATGATTAATAAATGTTGCTTTTTTTATTCTTATTTTGTGCCTTAAATGAGCCCCCTAAGGGAATATGTTCAAATAAGATGGTCCAACTCATGTCTTAAAGAGCTTCGGTATAATGACATGAATGGTGCCATTGCCATAAGTAAACTTAATAAAAGCCAAAAAATTTTGGTCGCCTTGAAGTGACTTTAAATCTTGATGAAATTTTTGATCTTTGAAAAGGGCTAAGGATCTAATTATTGCGTTTTTAACTGTTACGCTTTATTTTTTGTATTAATAAGTATCGAAATAAAGTCTTAAAGAGCCTTCGGGTATATGACTTAAATAAAATCTTGAGATACAAAAGTAGATATAAGGGAGGAAAAGTAAGTACACAGTTATTATATATGATAGTATGTTTAGTGACATGACTTGTAATTGACAATGATCTTGTTTTTAAGCTTAGTATGGAAAAGTGAAAGTTGGGAACGATGAATTTATTTTGCTTGTTCTATGATCCTAAGTATAAAAAAAAATAAAAAAATATATATTTATATAATGCTATGAAGTGATGGAAAGTTAAAAAAAAAATATATTGAAAATAGAAAAACGGGGCGTTTCTTAACTTTTGATTTCTTAATAACTTTAGATGAGCACTTTGCTACTTTTCAAAGTGATTAGTTTGAGAGGATTGGAATTTTTAGTTTTAAGCGCGTATTTATTACATTGCGTGAGGACACGACAATACTTTAGTATGGGGGAATTTGGTATTTCTGTATTTTTATACATATTTTCTACATGAAAACAAATCCAAAAGACCAAAAACATAATTTAAAATGGCAATATAAGATTGTTTTTGTGTTTTGTGTATTTGCAGGTACGGATATTAAAGAAAAGACAAAATAATGACAGAAAACGGACAAAACCGGAGCACGGAATGAAATCGAGCGCTGAGAAAAACAAGTCCAACGGTGCATTCGAATTTTATTGGCCAACCCATAACCCAATATTTAAGGGTCAGGCCACCCAACTAACATAACCATTTAAAGACAAAAAGATAAATTTTGATTTTAAAAGAAGAGTGATAAATGTCATCATTACAAACACCATCAACAAGCCATGAGAAAATAAATCAAAAGCTCATCACGTGAGCTTCCACTTTCATTCTTTTGGCTAGTAGCAATTGGACAAGTGGCAAGGGAAATTAGTTATTCTTTCAAAGCTTTGCGAATTTTTATCAAATGGTCCGAAATAAAGCGTACAAAAAAGCATAGTAAAAGGTCCACGTGCAATCATTATGAAAGGCCTGGATCATTTCTGCAAAATCCGATCCAGGTCACGACGCATGCAGGCAGTAAGATTGGCTAATAATCATGTATGATTGGACATATCTTACAAAAATACCCCTATCACTTGGCTAAGTATATGATCTCCCCTACAGTTTTTGGTGGTAGCTCTAGGAGTAGTTTAGTATAGATTAGCTTATTTTTATTTCTTTCAGCTTATTAAAAGTTTTTTTAGCAGCTTATTGTATATCATATTGTAAACTTTTAGCTTATTGTTAATGAAGATGCGTTAAGATTTTATGGCTTATTCTTGTTTTTTTTATTTTCTCGTGTTAAGCTTTTCGAGATAAGCTCCCCTTTAAGCTTATGTATCCGACTTATTTTCTGGCTTATTAAGGATAGATTAACGAAATTCATAAACTATACTTTAGCTTATTAGTCTCGCCTTCTCTTTTCTTCAATAAGCATTAGATCAAATAAGTTTCTAAACAAGCTAAGTTGGGTTTTATTTCGTCTAAGTGTAGTAATGGCTTATTAATTCGTACTTCTTTTTCTGAGCTTATTTTTCTAATATGAATAAGTTCTTTTATAGCTAATTCATTTTAATTTGAGCTTATATAGTTTGCAAAATGTTATTTGGTTGATAAGGATGCGATTAAATTTTCTAGTGCTAAATTGCAATATGTACGGTTTTTTTTATGAAAACGGCAAATGTATATTCATTAGGTAGTTAGATCCTAATTAAATATTTAGTCCCCTCGATGCTTATTTATGGTGAGCTTATGAATTGAGTGTTGCTTTTTCAGTTTAGTCAAATAGTAATTTGTTAGCTTATTAAAATAGCATGTTGGGATTTGTATACTAGTAGCTTAATTTCCATTCAAATAAGCAACGTTTGGTTATTAAGAATTAAGATTTGGGCCACGTAATTTGATTTAACAAATGGCATTTCCATTTTTGTTGGCTTGGGCCTCATAGATAAAATAACTAAAGTTGGGCTTTCGTTTGGGATAAGGGCCCTACTGTTGGCTTGCTTAATTCAGTTAGGTTGCAAAAATGAATATGTGATAGAAACAGGTTAACTAGTTTATCGTTCGAATTTTTTAGTGTTTTCTTTTTGGTGCCGGTCTAACTCATAAGCGGGAAAGCCATAAGCGGATTATTTAGCTAGACCGAAGCTTTAGATTAGTTGTTTTAGTTAAATAAATCGGGTGGTATTCGTTTAATTGCGGGTCTCCAATGCGGTTCCATTTTCCTTCCCTTTTCAATTAATTAGTGTAGTTTTTATTTTATCATTTTTATAATATTGTTTTGATATTTTTTGCCATGCTTAGTGTAGATTTATTTTTAAATGTTATGTTTAAATTCATTATGAGTGTGATAAAATTGTTAGCTAGCTTGTTTAAGTAGAATAGTGAAAATTGGAATTTAAGTGTGGTTAAAAAGATTTTATAAAAAAAAATTTATCATAAGATTGGCTTTTCGATTACATTCTGTTCATTTATTTATTAAAATGCAAATTAATTTCATGTCATTTATTTTTAAGCATTTTCATTTTACTTGGTTATTTTAATTCGTTGGAACCTAGCCCGCACTTAATGAACATTTCAAACGTCACTTAGCAACATTTAAGTCATTTATATTTTTAGAATCAATTTTAGTATAAATTCTTGTAGTTTAAAATATAGTTTTAATTTTAGTATAAAAAATAGTTTAAAATCAATAGTTTAGCTTTCCTATTTATATGTTTTCCTTTTAATAGATTTTAGAAAACAATACCAAAAACTTTTATGCCTATCAAGCTCGATTTAAAAAACTTGAACGTAATTTACATTCACTCCTCTCAGTCGAGGAAAACGACCCAAAGGTTTTGATAATCGCTTTGGTTCAAAGTAGAATTTCTTGAACCCGACGGAAATACTAATACTATACAATAATTGTGCCTATCCTTATTATTACTATCTATATATTAAAAAAAATAATTTAATACGTATCGATTCGGAACGGATCATCGATCCAATGTAAACGGCATCAAACAATTAAACGTTTACATCAACCAGTGTTAAGTTAATTATTTGGAGGATAATTTATTAACTTTGTTCATTTTTATTATATATGTTACCGAAAATGTTTTTACGTTTCGCGATAAAATACGTTTAGGCATTCTCGGAACCACCAAAACTTTTCTACGCTTCAACAAATACCCACAATTGTACCCAATACCCAAAATTTGAATTATAGCATCACCAAATACCCCATAGGGCCGGATGTGGTCTTTAGGATACAAGAAAATATCATATAAAACACCTCTTCTTGTTTTCATAGGATAATCCCTACTTATCGGAACATTGGTTTGATTTTCTTACTTGCTCCAATAGTGAAATGGACTTATGACTTCCCTAGAAATCCTCTAGATGTTCCTTGACTTTCTAAGATGTATAAGATATCTAGTATAATGCAAGAGATAAAAACACACAAGCATTACACTTAACAAAAATTAAAAACTATCTCTCTTTTTCTCTCTTATAATTCCACGGCAAACAAACACCTCTTTACCAAATCCATACCTTGATTTTCTAAGACCATACAATCACTTATACATCATATCTAAGATACCTCAAGGTGTTTTAAAGGTTTGATTAAACCTTTAAAAGTTTTGAAGCAAGAAAGTAGAAGCTAGGTTTTTCTTGAAAACTAGGGTTTTTAAGGTTGTCTAAGCTTGGATTTTTGATCTAAACAAGGGTTTGGATTTTGTTGATCATCACCCTACATCTCATTAAGGTTATCTAAGACTTTATATCTTTACATTTATGATTTTATGTGTATATAAGTTCTATGTAGTGAAATCACCATTAGAATGCTTTTAAACATGTACAACCTATTTTTTTTACTTGTAGTTATGGATTTGTACACTTTTACATATGGTATGTTATTGGTTATATCATGTTAAGATGGATGTATAAATGTTGCACCATGTTGTTATATGTATGAAAAGTGTATATACAAAATTAGGGTTTCTAAAGTTTACTTAATAAGTTACAAGTGAAAGTATTGCAATGACTTGTGCACTTAATACTATGGACTCTTGGACACTATATGAACCTTATTATATGTAAGACATATGCTATATATGGTTATAAAGGATTTGTGGTAAATAACTAAGTTGAAAAGTACATAAAACAAGTTATATAAATAAGTATATCTATTGATTACAAAGGGTCTATTTTGGTTCGACTTTTGACACAGCCATATTACGTTTTATAAAGATAGAACACCTCGTGACGATTCCGAGCATATAAGGAACTTGAAAAACTGATCTATAACGAAAAAGATACGGGAAATATACGTTTGCGGATTTATAAAATAATTTTTATAAAAACTTGTTATAAAAAAAATATACAAATAGGAGGTTTAGTATTTTTAACTTATTGTACACATTTTTAGGATTCCAAAATGATAAGAATCGTAATTTTATAATTAATAACGAAGAAGTTATGAATTTCGCGAGTTTATATACTTAAAATGTATAAAAATACTTTTATAAAACTATTTTTATAAACGTTACTGTTCATATCAGGAATATTTATTTTTGTAAACCTCATAAATAAATAGAGATTTCAATTATGAGAATGTGCTCGAAAGAATCACTAAAAACGGAGCTAAAATAAATAAAATACGGCGTTTACGATAATTAAAGTTTATAAAAGTAATTTTATAAACTATGAATAGTAAAAATTACTATTCATCAGCAGACCCAAAAATTATAAAATGTGATAATTTTGATACTCCTATCAATTACAAAGACGTGCTCGAAGGAATCGCTAAAATCGGGTTTAAAACGAATAAGTTATTATATTTACGGGTTTTTACGATTACTAAATTTATAACTGATGTGAACAGTAAAAGTACTGTTCATCAGTGGACTCAAAACCTAAAAATGTCATATTTTGATACATCGTCTTAATACGAAAGCGTAGACGTAAGGAACATACCAAACGGACTTGAAACGTGCATTTTACGCCGTTTTTACTAAGGGTTTAGTTATAAACGTTTTAACTTTATAAATACGTTTTTACAAACGTGATTAGATGGTGATGTAGCTATATAGAATTATATATGGTAATAGTTATTTGAAATACGTGGTGCTTATACGACCTATGTTTGATTAGGTTGCTTTCGGTTGTTACCGTGACGCATTGTCTGTGGATTATTTGATATACGGAACTCAAGGTGAGTTCATAGCCCCATGTTTTAAATGATTTGTTTTATAAGTTTTTGGGGTGAGAAACATACAATGTTTTATACTTTGGACACAAGTGGTAAATTTTATATTATGATTACGTGTTGCCTAAGTAGCGATAACCCAAGTTGAGCCCATTATCATGAACTGGTTAATTACCTGGAGGGTAAGCGCGAATGTTATAAATAGATCTATTTGGGATTGACATCCCCATTCGGGTGAGTCATGCTCACTGTGCCGGTATGCCGGATAACGAACGTTTACCATGTCGGACTGGGGATGTTGCGGGTTAGAACATCCATACGGGCTTTGTGGGCAATTTTACATTGCAATATATTGTCGAGCTTCAGTGTCATGAGCTTAGGGCGAACGTAATTGCATTTATGTGATGTCTGCATCTGTTGCATTATCATACAAATGGGTGATCTTGTGGTCCTGCATTATACGATTTATTAAACCTATGAATTCACCAACATTATTGTTGACGTTTTAAAGCAATATTTTTTAGGAGGTCAATATGCACGAGGTGCTGGGATACATTGGTGATTATATGTTTTGGGATATCATGCTAAAGATTTGGTTGCATATGTATTTGGGAAAATGTGTTATGAACTAGTATCTTTGTACTGCTAATGTCGAGCAAGTTAAGCTTCGGGCTTTTTGTAACAGATATTTGCTAAAATCCAATGTATCCGTTTTTACGACTTTTAATGGTCGTTCTATATATATCTTGTGTTGTTGATATATGAAGTAACACGCCCCCTGACTCATATTCCGCTGCGAGCTATTTTAGGGGTGTTACAGATTGGTATCAGAGCCAAGGTTATAGAGAACCAGGTCAAAAATGTTTTGCTGGACTATAACCGTTTTCAAAACATTGCTTTAGTGCAAAAGGGGTTGCACGGGATATACATACATACATGCATATACTAGTTGTTGCATTAGTTGGTTAGACTAGATGCATTCATGATTGATATACGTGTTATAATATAATATATATTACTATAAGGGTCTTATACTAAATACTTATGTAAGCTACTTTTTGATTTTCAGATATTACGATGTCGGATTCGGAAGATTCCACAGTCACGTACACGCAGGTGTCGAGTCCATTTGAGGATTCATCAGATGTGGGCTCACCGGGAGTCGACGGACCACCTGTGATGCCAGAGGACCCGTATGCTTACATAGTGGCTGCTTATCAGGCTCCACCATCGCTTGACTACATGCCTGGCCCCAAGGAGCCGCAGTCACCACCCCCACTGGACTTTGTTCCTGAGCAGATGTACCCTGAGTACATGCCACTGAAGGATGAGATACTCCTGGCCGAGGAGCAGCCACTGCCTGCTGCTGCCTCGCCCACTGCAGATTCACCAGGATATGTTCCTGAGTCTGATCTGGAAGAGGAGCCGGAGGCTGATGATGATGAGGATCCGGAGGAGGATCCAGCTGACTATCCCGCTGACTAGGATGATGATGAGGAGGAGGAGGAGGAGCCTTCCGGAGATGATGCCGATGATGAGGACGAGGACGAGGATGAGGAGGAGCACCCAGCTTCGGCCGACTCTATCCCACCTGTACACCGTATGACTGCCAGGATATCTATCCAGGATGAGCCATCCATATCACTTCCTCCTAGGGAAGAGGTCGAGCGACTTCTTGCCTTAACCACTCCACCACCATCACCACTTACTCCACTATCATCTTTATTACCACAGATACCATCTCCCTTACTCCCAGCATCACCACCAGTACCTGTATTACCTGCATTACCACTACCTACTTCATCACCACCTTTGCAATTACTATCTTCTGACCGCAGGGCAGACAGACCCGAGATTACACTACCACCTCGAAAGAGGTTAGGTATTGATCTTGGTCTGAGATGCGAGGTGGGAGAGAGTTCAGCTGATGCTGCCGCTAGACCGATTGGAGGTTGTAGGGCAGACTATGGGTTTGTCGATACTGTGGATGCTGAGATTAGTCGACGGAGAGCCGAAGAGGTCGGCTATGGGATTAGAGATGCTTGGGTAGACCCGAGAGATACTACAGAGGAGGTAGCACTGACGACCCTTGAGGGGGTCAACACTAGGGTGACTGAGCTGGCCGCAGTTCAGGAGCAGGACACCCAGGACATCTATGGTGTGATAGAGGATACTCAGGGTATGCAGACCCAGATATATTAAAGAGTTGAGACATTGGTTGATGATAGTCAGTACCACTATGAGACTGTATGACTACTAGATTAGGAGGCTCTGGTTTCCCGAGAGGCATGGGGACGCTCCATGGAGGTTATCTATATGGCACGTTCAGAGATTATGGCATTACACTCTATAGTGATGAGTCAGCAGACAGTGATCTCATAGCTGCAAGCAGCTGACCGTAGGAGTCAGATTGTGACCTCAAATATGCTACAGGCAGACCACATGAGGCAGGCAGAGATTGCAGCATTACAAACATTTGACCTTACCCAACAGGAGCAGCTTGTGTAGAATTTAACATTGATGCAGTCACTACAGGGACAGGTGACCACTCTACAGGGACAGGTGATAGCACTGCAGGGACAGTAGGGACCCTCTGGAGGTCCAGCACAGCCAGTTGCACCGGAAGAGGCCGGTAGTAGTTCATAGATCAAGATATGGCTAGTTGTTTTGTATATAGCCTACTAAGTATTATGGGTGACTCCCGGCTAGTAGGGCTCTAGGTTTATGTTGTATTCGTAGCTATCTTTTGTGAGCCGGCTAAGTATTATGGGTTTTATACCCAGCTAGCACGGTAGTAGGATTTGTATTTTCATTTCTTGTATCAAGAAATCGTGTATGTTTTCCATGTATATATAGAATGGTGGTATTATGTCAGGAATGTAATATGTTTTAGTTGTAATCAAATTTGTGTGAATGAATGTCGATTTTATCTATGCCAGTGTTGAACTCAGTTCAGTTATATATTTCACCGTGGGATGTGATCTTGTTTTATTTATTGTGTATATGTCATGTCATGGTTAAGATTTTATGAAATCTAACGGGTGTTATACTTTTTTGTGATTGAAGAAAATGGCACCGAAAATGGCACCTAAATACCAAATAGTAATAGTATAGAGAGTATCCCGTTTGATATAAAAATTGCTTGAGGACAAACAATATTTTATCTCCCGGATGTCGTTCCCAGCGAGAGATGAATTTGAAATCCACGAAAGCGTTTTGTTTGATGCTTGAATGTCTTTTAGTTTTTGGTTTTTGATTTTAAACTAAATATTAAAAACTACTAAACTAGATTATACTAAATAACAAATAAGCTAATAATATGAAAGATATATGAAGAAAAATATGCTTGTCAAGTAAAAGTGAATAGATCCTTAAGTGTGAAATTTTAGATCTTAATGACGAATTAATATTCGTCTAAATAAATCGATTCCTCAAAACGTTGGCTTAATATTGAAAACGACTTTTTATCAAGAAATTAATTACTAATTTAATGCCTACTTAATCTTACGGTTTTTGCTCGTTCGACTAAATAAAACACTAAACTAAATAATTTTTGCAAATTATTAATCACTAATCACTTATTAAACGTTGGGACTTAAAAGACTTCAAGGACACTTAAGGTTACTACTGCTCAGGTACATAATGGAAATTATACTAAGTAGTTAGTACTGGTAGTATAATGTTACCACTGCTAGTTACTACTGCCAGTAGAAGTTAAGACTGCTCAGAGTTGAAGACTGAAAATATGCTAAGTTATTAATGCTGCTAGTACAAAAGTTACTACTGTTAGTGTAACTTAGTACTGTTAGTATAACTTAGTACTGCTAGAGTAGAGTTACAACTGTTAGCATAAAGATTAGTACTGCTGGTACTTACTACTGCTTATGCTCAGTTAGTGCTGCTGGTTATAAAGATACAACTGCTGCTGACTTACAACTGTTTGAAGACTTACTACTGTCAAGAGGATAAAGACAGAGTAAAGAGATAAAGTTTGAGTGGAGAACAAGAATACTTACGAAGATAAGTATTAAAGTTATATTTGTAAAAGATATGTATAACTTATTTGAGTAGGAGATTGTGTGTAATTATAGAAAAGATTATGATATGTTAGGAAGGTATTGTAAACCTTGTAGGACTCCTTGGTGTATAAAAGGAGGTCCTAGGGTATAGAATGAATTATTAGTTTTCAATATCTTTGGGACTGGAAATGCTCAAGCAAAGGTGTATGCTGTGGGCAAGGCGGGGACAAACCCGGACGCGAACGTCGTTACGGGTACGTTCCTCCTCAACAACCGTTATGCTTCTGTTTTATTTGATACTGGTGCCGATAGAAGTTTTGTATCCACTGCATTTAGCTCTCAAATTGATATCGCACCGACTATCTTAGACCATGATTATGCTGTAGAACTAGTTGCTGGTAGAATAATTGGCGTTAATACTATCATTCGGAGTTGCACTCTAAATTTTCTGAACCACCCTTTCAACATCGATTTAATGCCAGTGGAGATGGGTAGTTTTGACGTTATAATCGGCATGGACTGGTTGTCAAAATATCAGGACGTCATTGTTTGTGCGGATAAGATTGTTCGCATTCCCTATGGAAGAGAAACTTTGATCTTTCATAGTAACAGGAGTAACCGGGAACACGAGACTCGATTAAACATCATCTCATGCACGAAGACGCAAAAGTATATGATAAAGGGATGTCAGGTCTTTTTGGCACATGTTACTACGAAGGAGGCGGAAGACAAGTCGGAGAAGAAGCGACTTGATATTGTACCGATCGTTTGGGATTTTCCTAAAGTATTTCCCGAGGACTTTCTGGGTCTTCCTCTGACTCGTCAAGTGAAATTCTAAATTGATTTGATACCCGGTGCTGCACTTGTAGCACGGGCACCTTACCGATTGGCGCCTTCTGAGATGAAAGAGTTGTCGGAGCAACTGAAAGAACTGTCCGACAAGGGTTTTATAAGGCCCAGTTCTTCACCTTGGGGAGCTCTGGTCTTGTTTGTCAAGAAGAAGGATGGATCATTCTGGATGTACATTGATTACCTGGAATTAAACAAGCTGACAGTGAAGAATCGTTATCCACTTCCAAGGATTGACGATTTTTTTGACCAACTCCAAGGATCTAGTGTTTATTTAAAGATAGACTTGCGATCTGGTTATCATCAACTTAAAGTACGGGAAGGGGATATTCCAAAGACGGCATTCAGGACTCGGTACGGTCATTATGAGTTCCAAGTGATGCCATTTGGCTTGACTAACGCACCGGCGGTATTTATGGACCTCATGAACCGCGTGTGCAAGCCATATCTGGATAAATTTGTGATTGTATTTATCGACGATATCCTCATCTACTCGAAGAACAAGAAAGAGCATGAAGAACATCTTAGGACGATTCTAGAATTGCTTAAGAAGGAGGAGTTGTACGCTAAGTTCTCCAAATGTGAATTTTGGATTCCTAAGGTGCAATTTCTCGGTCACGTGATTAATAGTGAAGGCATTCATGTGGATCCCGCTAAGATCGAATCCATTAAGGATTGGGTGTCTCCTAAGTCACCAACGGAGATTCGTCAATTCTTAGGTCTTGCTGGGTATTATAGAAGATTTATTGAAGGGTTTTCGAAGATCGCCAAACCAATGACCAAGCTTACTCAGAAGAAGGTCAAGTTTGTTTGGGGCGACAAACAAGAAGCAGCGTTCCAAACATTGAAACAGAAGTTGTGTAGTGCACCAATTCTGGCTTTACCAGAAGGAAGTGAAGATTTTGTCGCATACTGCGATGCTTCCATCAAAGGTTTAGGCGTTGTGCTGATGCAGAGGGATAAAGTGATTGCTTATGCATCACGCCAACTGAAGATACATGAGAAAAATTATACGACTCATGATTTGGAACTTGGAGCAGTAGTGTTCGCTCTCAAAATCTGGAGGCACTATCTGTACGGAACCAAGTGTACGGTGTTCACTGATCATAAGAGTTTGCAACATATTCTTAATCAGAAGGAGTTGAACATGAGGCAACGTCGTTGGTTAGAGTTGCTCAGTGATTACGATTGTGAGATTCGTTATCACCCGGGAAAGGCAAATGTGGTTGCTGATGCTTTGAGCAGGAAAGAACGAATTAAACCATTAAGAGTTCGAGCCTTAGTCATGACTATTGGCTTGGATCTTCCTAAGCAAATCTTGAATGCTCAGACTGAAGCAAGGAAACCGGAGAATATCAAGAATGAAGATGTTGGAGGTATGCTGGTCAAAAATTCAAAGGATCTGGAAAAGTTCAGAACGGAAAAGTTGGAACCCCGTACGGATGGAACTCTATGCTTCAATGGCAGGAGTTGGTTACCATGTTATGGAGATTTAAGGACCGTAATCATGTACGAGTCCCACAAATCAAAATACTCTATTCATCCGGGTTTTGATAAGATGTACCAAGACATGAAGAAACTATATTGGTGGCCCAATATGAAAGCAAACATCGCCACCTATGTTAGCTAGTGCCTGACTTGTGCTAAGGTCAAAGCTGAACATCAAAGACCATCGGGATTGTTGGTACAACCTGAAATACCTCAATGGAAGTGGGACAACATCACTATGGATTTTGTCACAAAGCTTCCTAAGTCATCGCAAGGTTATGATACCATTTGGGTGATTGTTGATCGACTCACCAAGTCTGTAATCTTTGTACAGATGAGAGAAACTGATCCCCTGGAAAAACTAGCAAAATTATACCTGAAGGAAGTGGTCGCGAGACATGGAATCCCCGTCTCAATCATCTGCGATCGTGACCCTAGGTTTGCATCAAGATTCTGGAGGACACTCCAAAAGGCTTTGGGTACTAGCTTGGACATGAGTACGGCTTATCATCCAGAGACTGACGGACAGAGCGAGAGGACAATTCAAACTCTCGAGGATATGCTACGTGCTTGCGTGATCGATTTCGGAAAGGGTTGGGTTAATCACTTACCGTTAGTTGAATTCTCTTATAACAATAGCTATCACGCTAGCATTAAGGCAGCACCATTTGAAGCACTGTATGGTAGAAAGTGTCGTTCACCTGTATGTTGGGCCGAGGTTGGGCAAGTGCAACTTACCGGTCCAGATTTAGTTTGAGAAATGACCGAGAAGATTATTCAGATCAAGCAGAGAATGCACACCGCTCGCGATCGACAAAAGAGTTATGCCGATAAGAAGCGCAAGCCGATGGATTTTCAAGTTGGGGATAAAGTTATGCTGAAGGTTTCGCCTTGGAAAGGGGTCGTACGTTTTGGCAAACGGGGGAAGTTAAACCCCAGGTATGTCAGACCTTTCAAGGTGTTAGAAAAAGTTAGAGCCGTTAAGCTTGAGCTTCCGCAAGAGCTGAGCAGGGTTCATAACACTTTTCATGTATATAATTTGAAGAGGTGTTATTCTGATGATCCATTAACTGTGCCATTGGATGGACTACACGTTGACGACAAGCTTCAATTTGTCGAATGGATTACCTGGGATATTAGTCCCATTCCAATGGCCCAGCTCGTAACATTGCACGTGTGCCAGCGCCTCACTATCTCCGAGCAACAACAACGAATCATATCGCTCTAAATAAAACCTAGCTTCAGACTATCACGAAGATAGCTCGTGTGCCCGCCTCACTATAAATCCTCCCCTTCCACACTCGCGTCCTCAATCATGGAACTCCAGGACGTCGGCCTGCACCCCGTGTCCGTCCGACACATCAAGGGATCGTAAGGATCAATTCAAATAGAAATACCATCTCCTCTTCCCGAAGACCTCTTTACCGTCGTCAAGTACCGCATCGTTAGCTTGAGGGACAAGGCTAATTTAACGGGGTGGGAATGGGAAGGAAGATGATGTCTATAACACCATTGTGTTTTCAAAGTCATTGACGAAAGTCAACTAATCCTACTACTATTTTAGTGTTGTTACGCGTTAGCTTTTTAAGTTTAAAGTGTTAAGTTAAATCGCGTATGCTAAAAGTGATTATTCAATGTAAACGGGCATCAAGCAATTAAACGTTCACATCAATCAAGTATTAAATAATTATTTTGAGAATAATTATGGTCTTTGTTTATTAAGTTTTTATCGGTTACGTAAAGTGTTTACGTTTCACGATAAATTAAGTTTAGACATACCCTGAACCACCAAAACTTTTCTACGCTTCAACAAATACCCACTTTTATACCCAACACACAAAAATTAATCAAAAACTATCCTAAATACACCATAGGGCCGGATATGGTTGTAGAAATTCAAGAAGTTGTCAAGTTGAGAACATCTCCCCTAAATTTCATGGGATGTTCTCAACTATTAGGGAACCAACTTTGATATTTCAAAGACAAAGACCAAAGACTTTCCTCATTTCCCTCTAGATGTCCATTTGACTAGTCCATGCATATATAATGCCTAACTAAGATAGAGAACACACACATATCACTTCCTTAAGGTAAAAATCAAACTAAAACCCTCTCTTGGCTCTTATATAGCCAGGCTCAAAACATTTCAACATTATCATACAAAATTTTTACAACCTATACAAGCCAACACACATATTATAAGTATTATAAGGTATTTGCAAGCCTTGGTTAACCATTTCAAGGTGTTGAAGCAAATAAATCAAGATTAGTGGTTTATTTGGAAAACTTGGTTTTCATTTATTTGTGCAAGCTTTGGTTTTGAGACTAATCAAGGGTTTAGCAACTTATTTCTCTTATCATCATTCCATCATAAGGTAATCTATAAACCTTTACTTTTAATTTCAAGTTTATAGGTATATTGATGTATTTTTTTTTTTTTTTTTTTTTTGGTGGTTTGAAATCACACATTTAGGATTTTTAAACCATTTGAAAAGTGTTTTTACTTGTGATAATCATCTTACACTTTTACATATGTTGCGATATTGATATTATATTGTCTAAAAAATGGATCTGGAAGTGTTTTTTATACCGTTGTTGGTTAAGTGTAAAAATGATTATTTTACAATAAGGGTTTCATAAAGTTTACTTATATTGTTACAAGTAAAAGTAATGCAAATGACATCTGATAAAATTGTCATGGACTTATATTTATGTTTATGGATGTTAAAATGTGGGTTACAATGGAAGTATACGATAATTGCTACACCTTTGAGTAAGGTATAAAAGATTCATGGAATAAACTAGTAAATAAGATCTTACTTAAGAAAGTTATGATTTGAAAAGTATTGATTAAGACTTCTTATCTTGACAATGTCCACTATGGTCTTATGGACTTTATTATAGATATGACATATGGTATAGATGTGAGGTGAAGACTGGTGGTAAATTTACCAATGGTAAAAAGTACATCAAACAAGTTTATATAAAAGGATACTTATTGATCTCAGGGGCTATTTGGATTTCGAATTTCAATATAGTGGGTTTGATGATTTATTAAAGATCATAGTCTCATGGACTATTCATAAAGGTAAGAAACTCGAAAAACGGTTAATAACGAAAAAGATACGCTAATTACGAAGTTATCCGTTAATTTAAAACGGGTTAATTATAACTTTTATAAAAATTCAAAACACAAAAGTTTGGTATTTTTAAACAGATTATACATATTTTTAGGATTCCAAAACAATAAGAACGTAAGTTTGTGATTAAAAAGAAGAAGTTATGATTACGCAAATTTTATATACGTAAAATTTGTATAAAAATTACTTTTATTAAAACTATTTTAGAAAAAGTTACTGGTATGATAGAATCATTAATTTTTCCGTAAACTTTCATAAATAAATAGAACTTTCAATTACGAGAACGTGCTCGAAAAAATTACTAAAAACGGAGCTAAAGCGAATAAAATACGACGTTTACGATAATTCGAGTTTATAAAAGAAATTTTATAAACTATAAACAGTAAAAATTACTATTCATCAGCAGACCCCACTTTATAAAAATGTGATAATTTTGATAACAAAGACGTGGTTGAAGGAATCGCTAAAATCGGGATTAAAACGAATAAGTTATTGCATTTGCGGGTGTTACGACGATTAAATTTATAAAAGTAAATTTATAAAACGTCATAAACAGTAAAAGTATTGTTCATCAGAAGGTATTAAAATATAAAAATGTAATATTTTTATATATCATCTTAATACGAAGACATGGACGTAAGAAACGCGAGAAATGGATTTAAAACGGGAAAGTTATGTTAGTTTTACTAAAACGATAATTATAAATGTTTTCACTCTATAACAACGATTTTTAAATTACAAATAGATGGTGATGTAGCTACATAGACTTGTATATGATATTAGTTAATCAATGTGATTAGTACTTATACGACCTATATTGGATTAGGTTGCATTCGATCATTTACGTGACGCATTATCTGTGATATTTGGATTATCAGTAACTCAAGGTGAGTTCATAGCCCCACATTTTACATGGTTTTATTTTATAAGTTTTGGGGTGGAAAACATGCAATTGTTTTATAACTGGACACAAGTGGATAATATTTATACGATGATTACGTGTTGCCTAAGTAGCGATTGTTAGCCGTGTATTTTATTAAAGTGATGGTCATTAAATATTTCCGAGCCTTGTATAAGTAAATCGTAGTTTACGGGAATTTAGTTAAGCTAGTTGGGCCTAGTTGTCGGGCTCAAGCCCATTTGTATTATGAACCGGCCCAACTCAAAGCCCACAAGAATAGTCCACTCTTGTAACTATTTAAAGCCCTCTCCAAGTGTGGAGAGGGTGTTGCTTCTCATTTTTCTTCTTATGAACAAGTAACCAATTTTCTTTTTTACTTTCTCTCTCTAAAATCTATTTTTCTTAATTTTTGTGTTTGGTGATGAAATGATATCCTAACAAGTGGTATCAAGAGCCAAGGTTGGGTGTTGTGATTTGTTTGTGGTAATTTTTTTAAGTTTTTTCGGAAATTGGTTTTTATTTTCATCTCGTGATCATAATTTTTGTTGCAACAAAGTGTGGTTTATTTTTCTTTTTTTCGTGTCATTATCTTGCAACAAAGTGTCACTTTCTCTTTTTAGTATCATTTTCTTGAATCATTTGAAAGATCACCGAACGAAGGGAAAAACTCCACAACCGAACGAGTGAAACATCTATAGGACCGAACGAGGAGATTTTTTTAAGGACCGAACGAGTTTTTTTATAAATAGGATCGAACGAGTGACACAATTCAAGGACCGAACTAGTTTTCCCTTCAAGGATCGATCGAGTGAATTCATTTGTAAACCGAACGAGAGGATCGAACCAGTTGGATCGAACGAGCGGATCGATCTAGAGGATCGAACTAAGTTGATCGAACTAGCGAAGGACCGAACCAGAAGACCGATTTAGCGAGGATCGAACTAGCGTCGATCAAACTAGCCACGACCGATCTAGCGAAGGACCGAACTAGCAGAGGACCGAACTAGGGAAAAAAATTTGTTTTACGGTTTTTTTTGACTTAGTAAAATCCCGCGAACCACTCACGTGTTTTCTCGGTTTAGTCAAGATTTGTAAAATCCCGTGAAATAGTTTTCCATCACAACAACAAATCACTTTACCCACTAAAGATCCTTGTTTATCATTTCACATCACTCTTGCAATGTCGACTCAGCAAGACATCAATGCTTTTAGAGCACAACGAATTGCAAACACACATGATCCTTTAGCATTAATGGCAAACACTCAGACACCGTGTCACCCAGATCACTCATCACTCATTACCTACATACAACATCCACAACCCAACAACAACTTTGTCTGAGTAGAATTTCCAACAACAACTTGTCCCACAACCTTCATTCAACACGAACTACATGCCACAACCAATGCAGAATCTCGAAGACAGTTCAAATCCTACAATTGCAATAAACAAGGCACTTAGCATTATTGCTAAAACATTCCAAGTCAATACCATACATCAAACAAAACCAAAGAAGTTCATTAATCCCGCCGCAATCGTCAAAAATGCACAATCAGGATATGTAACCACGAGCCAAACATCAAAATTCAAATGTTGATGAACAATGTTGAAATCAGGAGGACAAAATGTGTGCAGGTTATGATGGGAATTGAGGTTTGGGCAAAATGCCGTTCATAATCCAGGGTATTTAGAATGTTGAAAATATAAAAGCTTAGTGTTTGTTCCAGAAATTGCAATCATTAATGGAAGGGAAAAGTGTTACAAGCTCCGTCCGGCTGAGGGTAATGTAAGTATCAATGGTAATCCGATAGAGCGTGTTACAACTGTCGAGGAGAGGGTCATTTAAGCCAAGCAACTGCACAGTAAAGCCAGGAAACGGGATGCTACTTATCTTCATCCCTTTCAGCAACACTGCAGATGCTCAGAGGAAGAAGCAGGTCGCAAAGCACTCAAGTGGAATGTAAATTATGGCTGCTGCAATATTCTTATGAAGAAACTGAAGAGTAAAAGTGAACTGGCAACTTAAAGGATACATTGCAGCAAGCATCCATATCTGGAAATCAGTCTAACAATGCCTCCCGTCCTAATGACACAGATGGATCAACTGAGTAGCCCAATGATGAAGAAATGCTAATGAACATGATATATTCAATATGCTTACTCACAAAGTGCAGTATACTGATATCCAAACTGAGCTTGATCGTACGAAATAAAAACTTGAAAATTGCAATTATTTAAAAAGGAAAAAGATAACGCTGTTCTTTGAATAATTGGTACACAAAATGGAATGAATGCAAATAGACAAGATTATCCGTATGATATAGCCTTATAATGACGCAACAAAAGATCGAACGGTTTGCAACTCAGTTGGGAGATCTTAAGGAATTCAATAATTGACTCTTTGCAAAAACAATTGTATGACAATGCTAAGCTAAGAGCCCAGTTATTTGATAAGGTTTCTGAACAAAAAGGCACCACAAAAGGTACGAGAATGAATACTATGTTTACAAAGCAATCAATCTTGGGAAAACCACCTTCTTCTTATAAACCAAAACTTTATTCTGTCACTCCTTTTCCAAAATCCTCGGTTCTTCCCAAAGTTGATAAGACGAATGCTTTGTCCAAACCAGTTACTTCAAACTCGGCACCTTCCACACGAGAATCAAAAGGTGTGCAAACTGTTAAGGTGATTGCCTATTGGGGTGATTGGCTATGTAATAGTTAGTAATAATCAATTGGCATGTCATTTGATTAAGTAGAAGTTCAAGCGATGCTTGAGGTTAATGTGATATTTCAGCCACATTCCATTGTACTTCATTGTTCTTGGGTTAATATATTTTACCGGGGTAACCATTCCCCTTTACCCAAAAAAATAAGGTGATTGCCTCTAGAATCTTTAGGACTAATCATTCTAAGACCTCTAAGGTAGATAATGTTGTCCCTAACAAACCTGTTAAATCAAGCGTTAGGACAAAACCAATCACTGCTTCGCAACCAAATGTCATCCATAGGCAACAAGCTAACTCTAACTCAAGTGTTTTTTCTCCTACAAGAGTAAACAACACTGCTAAGACTTTAAGTCCACAGCCTGTTAGGGTTCACTCCAAGTCTAAAAGTAGTTGCCTCTCGAATAACTTCGAGAAATTAGAAGAAAACCATAGGAATTCTCTAATTCCCAAGACTCAGAAGCATAAGTCATCTGAATGTAATAACATTAAGCTTGTCGTTAGAAATGCTAAATCAGAAGTTGTTTGTGCTATGTGTAAGCAATGTTTTGTTACTGGCAATCATGATGTCTGTATGCTTAATTATGTGAATGACATGAATTCCCGTGCTGATAACCAAAGTGCCAATGTCTCAAAACTTGA
This sequence comes from Tanacetum coccineum, assembly GCA_026074375.1. Lineage (NCBI taxonomy): Eukaryota > Viridiplantae > Streptophyta > Magnoliopsida > Asterales > Asteraceae > Tanacetum > Tanacetum coccineum. The sequence goes on along the minus strand of BQNB010058980.1, from coordinate 4,554 downwards.
AAATCAAAAGAAACATAAGGCAAATGTCAGGAAATCAAAGGAGTTAGGGTCCCAAGGAAGTCTTGCTTCATCTAGGCCTAGCAAACCTAGAAATTGTCTTAGGTGGGTTCCAACTGGAAGAATTTTTGCCATGTGTGGAAAATTAACTGCATCCAGTAACACCGAGAATAAATCTGATAAATCTGTGTGTGATAATGCAAGTACTTCTAATCCCTCGAAACCTTCAAGCAAAGGGTTTTCGAATTCCACTTCTCTTCTTGGCAGGTTATCAAGACTAAGGAAATAGCATACTTCGATTTATCCGATTGTTGTTCTCTAATTTTCAAGTCAATGGTTTATTATTAAATATCAGATAATAACCCGTTCTTCAAAGAAAAGGAAAATGTACGCTTCAGTGCATTTATCCTTAACAACAAAAAGAGAAATCTTTTCGGTATCATGAACTGTTAATTATCATGAACTGTTAATTATGGTATAACCAATTGAATTGGTCTCAGTAAGTGCGAATGTTATGAATAGTTCTATTGGGTTTGACAACCCCGTTCGGGTGATTAGCTATCACTAGGCAAACGAACGTATACCATGTCGGATTAAGGATGTTGCAGGTTAGAACATCAATACGGGCAATGTGGGCAATTATATATTGCCATATATTTATGTCGAGCTTCAGTGTCATGAGCTTAGAGCAACGTAATTACAATTATGTGATGTTTTGCATCTCCTGCATTATCATATACTTGGGGAAATCTTATGGTCCAACTTTATACGATTTATCAAACCTATGAATTCACCAACATTATTGTTGACGTTTTAAAGCAATGTTTTTCAGAAGGTCAGTAAGCACAAGGTGCAAGCGATACATTGGTGATTTTGTATTTTGGGATGACATGCTTAAAGATATGGTTGCATTATATTTTGGGAATCATGTATTATGAACTAGTATCTTTGTAATATGGACAAGGAATAAGTTAAGCTTCGGGCTTTTGTAACAAATGTTTGTTAAATCTAATGTATCAGTTTTAAACGACTTTTAATGGTCGTTCTATATATATCTTGTGTTATTGATCTAAGATGTGACATGCCCCGGACCCTTATTCCGCTCCGCTGCGAGCCATTTTGGGGGTGTTACAGCTTATTTGCTTATCTATAACAAAGATATGCAGTTATGAGTGCTTGGATGACATTGCTTATCTGCTTGTTATTTTTGTTACTACCACTTGTAGATATTGAAGAGGATCATGAATGGAAGAAGCTTGAGCTCGCAGAGGAGCATAAAGGAAATACGGCTTAACTAGAATATATGCGTATAGAATTGCAAGACCAACGTGACAAGTTAGTTGAAGATGCAGTCGAGAAGCTTATACAAAAGTTACCACATAAAGTTGTTAGAGAGTTTTTAACATGAGTTATCACATATGTTTTGTTCAAGGTACATCCCTCTTATTTGAAATTCATAAAAAAACATGCACTAAAACATGAGTACCTCCTAAAGTATGGTTAGTTTAGTCATAGTTTTGATTTGTTGGTATTATGTGTTGTGTGCTGTCATTTGTGTGTCTATTCATACATATTTATTGTGTTGGTTGACTTATGTCTACTGTCCTAATTTGTTGACTGGGTCCATTGATTTTTTTCTTTTTCTTTTTAGCTTTCGTGTACTTTGGCTCATCGTATTGGTGGCATCGATCTCTTTTTTGGCTAATGAAAGCTCTTGCTTGTTGTGTTGTAAATTCACATTGAAAGTTAGTTATGATTTGTATAGCTATATGAAATGTGAATGAGTAGAGTTTGTGCAAAAAATGTTATTTATGTTCATAGATGTTAAAAGAACTGATGTGAAGTCTGATCTCAATGATGTAAGATTAGGTTTGTATAATATTTATTTGCTTATCGTTGTTGTGTACACAAGTTAAGGTATATTGTTATGTGTATGAAAATGTCCAGTTTCTGTTCATAAGTAGCTTTCTGTTATAAATCTTAGCTGTGTAATTTTTGATTTAGGAGCTTTATATGCAGACTTAAAGATTTCCTCTTTCGTCATGTATGGTTTAAACTTTATAATAATAGAGACTCGTGTCAAAACTTTAGGGACATAAAGAGCTAAAGACTTGTGTCAATATTGTTTTTTACTTGATGTAGCTTTTATGGAAATTCTGGATTTCTAAGTGGTTCTTTGCTATAGAAGCTTTGATACTGATTGAAAGGAAGAAACAATAGTGACTTTTTAAAATAAAAATCAAATTCTTTGATTAAAATGACTTACGAGTTTTCATACATTAAGAATGCACTTTAGACGCTTCATCCTTTTAAGCAATCTTTGTTACACTTGTTTGACCCATTAGAGATAAAACATAACCCGAATCAGCCAAGTAATAACTAAATGGGTTTAAATTGCAACATCTAGATCGGGTGCTCTGTGCACCAACCTGCTCATTCAATGCGAAGTTACGAACATATGTTGTAGCTATTAAGTCTTGAAAATTTATTTCTTATTTGTTGTAATCTGTTTGTTGAGTTAATATATGTTTACCCTTTTCACCAAAAAAAAGTCTTGGAAATTTATGGAAAAACTTATAGTACCTGATTCAATATTGGTATTGCTGGTCGAAGGAGCATCGCTGTAAAAGATGCATAATATAAAGTTAGGCAAAAAGAATTAGTTCACACTGATTTTCTACCCACATTATCGTTTTCGCGAATTAAAACATTTGAAGTTGCACTTGCTTTCTCAGGCAACATTCAGTAGCATACCTTCGAGTGACCATCTTAATAAGAATCAAGTCAACTATGCACACATGATGGCATCACAACTTAAAGGAGAGTTTGGATGTGCTTTTTGAATGTTTAGGAGTGTTTGGATGTGCTTTCTGAATGAACTTACGTAATAAATGTGCAATCCTAATAAAATGGACTGTAGAAAATAGTGTTTGCTTCTAATTCTGCTATTTAAGGTTGCAGTAATCGAAGAATCAGATGTTGAGTCTGGGAAATTATTAAATACTTATGCTTGACATGTTTTATTTATACATGGTTTGGTTACCACTTGTAGGTATAAAAATGAAATCTGGAATTTTATGACAAACGTTTTCTAGCTAGACAGTAGACACAAATGCCTATCGGCAGTTAATCATTTGTTTTTTGTATGGACCACATTTTCTTGATATTACGATTTTGTGTAGTTATTAATTGTGATCTTAATGTTGGAATGTACTTTATTGTAGAGATTTGGTTGTCTTCTATTTGGATATATATGTATATATCACAAGTGTAAAACTAACAATATTTTCTATCGTTTCATTTGGATCAGGTAACGCCATTTTATAGTACTTCAAGCTCTATGTGGAGATTTGCAAAGATGAACTCAAGATGTTTAGGGTTATAGTTTGATTGCTTTTTCTTTTGTTCACTAGAATTTTTATGTTGGTTGTCTCACAATTTAGTCAAAATATAGTACGATGTTATGTATGGTATTTTATTTTTCCTATGGTTGAACAGATGTTAATTAGTAATGTATTATTAGACCTTTTTTAATGTTACAAATATTACATATGTAGCATTATATTGTGTGAAATAAAAGTGCTACTAATCATATATAAAAGTGTTGCTTTATATGATGGAAAACAGCTAGTAGTGTTGTGTTTCACAAAATAAAGTGTTGCAAAATTAGTTGTAATTATGAAAGTATTGCAGATGAATCTAAAAGTGTTGTGGTTGTGCCAAAAAAATTTGCATTTTAGTTTGAAAAGTGTTGCACTTAAGTAAAAAGTGTTGCAAATGTAAAAAGTGTTGCACTTTGGTATAGAGAGTGTTGCATTTTAATGCAATAAGTGTTGCAATTGAGTGTGAAAGTGTTACAAAGTATAAGAAGTGTTGTATTTGAGTGTAAAAAGTGTTTCATTTTAAAGTATCGCATTTGGCAACATAGGCAACACATTTAAAAAATGTTGCACATTCCAATTGAAAGTGTCGCTTATACCTAAGACAGCGTTACATAATGTAGCACTTGATAAAGTGTCACATTATGCATAATGCAATATTTTAAACACATAATACAACACTTTATGAGTGTCACTTTAACTCTATTTTGTAGTAGTGTAGGTTGCCATAAGTAATCATAAAAGAAACAAGATTGCTGAGAAGTAAGAAAAATTATTCCACATCTACATCTAGTTTAGTCTTAGTACCCATTGGTGTACCAATGCTATCACATTTATCTATTCCATATTTTTTACGTATTTCTAAAGCGTACTTGGCCTGGTTTATAAAGATACCTCGTGGGGATTGGTGGATTTGAAGTCCTAAAAAGAATTTCATTTCCCCTATTAAGGACATCTCAAATCTACTGTGCATTAATTTTTCAAATCTTTTAGAAAATTTTAGGTTTGTAGACTCAAAAATAATGTCATCGACGTAAATTTGCATAAGTAGAATGTCCTCCCCGTATCTTATTGTGAATAAAGTAGGGTCGATAGTACCTTTAGTGAAACCTTTAGACATCAATAAATTTGAAAGTTCATCATACCAGGCTTTAGGAGCTTGCTTCAATCCATATAG
>BQNB010058979.1:0-37534 GCA_026074375.1 Tanacetum coccineum | reverse complement strand
TACGATCCTACGATCCTGATACGATCCTACTTGAATCACGATCTTGTTACGATCCTGATCGCTTTTTGTGTGTGAGATCGTAGGATCGTACGATCCTACGATCAGGATCGCAATTTTGACAACCTTGACGTAAAGTACTTGTGTCCGGTTTAAGAAAACAAGTGATGTTTCTCACCCCAAAGTTGTAATACATTTATTCAAAACGAGTAAAAGTGTGGCTATGAACTCACCTTGATTGGTGAAGTGAAGTAATGAAAGGCTATAAGAATGGTCACACAGAATGGAACGACGATACTCGAACACGGCCTAAGAAATATAGTTTTCGATTTAGAATCGAAATAATAGGGAGATACTATTAATGCATAAATGTTTGTCAAAATATTTTAGCTTATGTTTTCTAAAAATAAAGTGTTAGTAGTCGTATCGTGGTTGTAAAGTTTGACTCGATAATGCACATCATATTATTAAGTACATATCACTACATAATAATAATTAAGTAAATATATGTGTATATACTTTGGCAATTTACCTATTCCCTTATAACTAGTAAAAATGTCTTTAATATAAACGTTTTCAAAATATTTTTCTAAGTATAAAGATTTTATAGAAATTTCGGCATGACCCGTTCGTGTTTACACGTTTTCCCATAGTGACTTTATCAAAAATCAATCCCAATCACTCTCAAAGATATTTTTCGCAAAACAAAGTGTACTATACTATCAAATCCCTTAATAATCAAGTTAAAAACTCTTTCAGATCTTTATTGGGCTTTTAGGCCCAATAAGTCTAATTAGATGATCCGTGAAATGAAAAGTCCAAAATAAGCAAATGTTTTGTATCCAAGATCAGATATTATCAAATAAACTATACTTGAGCTTATCTAATAAGCTACACCGTGGCTTAGAGCCGTGGTATGTGGTTCATATTGGGTCGTGGCTAGTTAAACCAAGTAAGTAGGTTTAAGCTTACGGTTTAGGCTTTTGGTTGTGGGACGCGGCTTAAAAGCCCATTAAGCATGTTGGGCTTATTCATTAAGCAGAATAAGCTCAAGCCTATTTTCCCTTTACGAATAAGCAACAAAATAAGTAAAGAAATTATAAGCCGAACCAAAATAAGCTAAAAACACTTCCCTTTTTGTTTCTTTTATGGGCCGAACCAAAAGAAAAGCCCAATAAGCTCTTCAAGAGCTTAAAAATAAGCCGAAACATTAAATAAGCATGTAGACATAATTTTTGTTATAAAAAAACAACCACGATCACAAAACTACACTTTCCTTGTCTTTCTTTAATTTATTTCGAGCACACACATAAACCTTTTAAGGTTTATGTAAATTTTGAAACCTTGGATTTTATAAAAAGAGTTGCACATCTCATGTTTATGCATTATAAGGATATCAAAAGTACAAGATTTATGTAGAATAGATGACTTACAAAAGAAAGATGATTAGGAGGTGATTAAAGACTAGATACAACCCAAACATTGTTTAAGAATACCCAAAAACACTAACGATCAACCCAAAACACTAAATCTTCAAATGGTCTTGATCAAAAACAAAAAATATATGATTTAAAGAGGTGTTTGTTTTCGAACGTGATCAAGAAAGAAGAGAGGGAAAGAGTGTGTGTTTTTCTTGAGAGAGAAAGTGTGTGTTGGAAATGAAATGATACAATGAACCTAGCTTAGATTTTAAGCTTGAAAATTTTGAATGTATATGTGTGTTTGATGTGTGTTTTAGACGCAAACAAAAGGCACCAAGGGGGACCAATTTTATCTCCATATTTTGGGGAGTTCATGCAAGGTGGTAGATTTAATTTCCCATTTGTATGCATGCTCATTTAAATGTTACTAGTTATACCCGGAATACACAAATACTGAAAACGCATAAAACTTCATGCAAAATTCTGTAATTTTAAATATCAACTTAAAACATAAAACATGACTATTTTCAAAAGACTACAATATATAGCAACCCGGAATGCTTCCGGTAATGATTCTTAGATGTATGCGGGACAACTTCCTGGTTAGACGTAAAAAATAAACGAAACTTATAAAATTCAAAACACTAAACGGAAACGGCTAAAATATTGGCCTGCAATTTATGGGGTGTCACATCCTTTCCCTGTTAGAAGATCTTTGTCCTCAAAGCTTAAGACGTAACATTTGCCACGGGTGCAGAGTTTGCGAAAAGATGAGGGTACTTATTCTGCATTAGATCATCTCGTTTCCAAGTGAACTCAGGGCATCTCCTTGAGTTCCAACGCACTTTAACAATTGGGATATGACTTTGCTTCAGACGTTTGACCTCACGGTCTATTATTTTGACTGGTTCTTCTATGAAGTGGAGCTTGTCGTCGATTTGGATTTCATCCAACGGTATAGCAAGAGTTTCATCAGGTAGGCACTTCTTCAGGTTCGAGACGTAAAACGTACTATGAACTCTGGTCAACTGCTCTGGGAGTTTAAGTCGATAGGAAACGGTTCCAACTTTAGCAAAAATCTTGAAAGGTTTAATATATCAAGGATTCAGCTTTCCCCATTTGCCAAAACGTAACACAACTTTCCATGGTGACACTTTTAGCATGAATTTATCTCCCACTTGAAACTCAAGGGGTTTTTGTCTTACGTTTGTGTAGCTCTTTTGACGATCATGGTCAGCTTGAATACGGCTCTTGATTTGAATGATCTTTTCAGTTGTCTCATGGATGATCTCTAGGCCAGTGAGCTGACTATCTCCAACTTCAGCCCAACAGATAGGTGATCAACACTGTCCATACAACGCCTCAAATGGTGCAACCTTAATACTGGTATGGTAACCTTTGTTATACAAAAATTCTACTAACAACAAATGTTTATCCCAACCTTTTCTGAAATCAAACACACATGCACGTAACATGTCTTCCAACGTCTGGATGGTCCTCTCACTTTGACTATCAGTCTGCGAGTGATAAGCTATACTCATGTCCAGTCGAGTTCCTAGTGCTTTCTGAAGGGACCTCTAAAAGTGTGAAGCGAATCTGCCATCTCGATCGGAGATGATCGAAACTGGCACTCCATGTCTTAAAACCACTTCTTTCAAATACTGTCTTATCAATTTCTCCATTAAGTAATCTTCTCTCATGGGTAGGAAATAAGCAGACTTGGTGAGACGATCAACGATTACCCAAATCGTATCTTGACCGGTTGCTGTCTTTGGCAACTTAGTGACAAAGTACATTGTTACGTTCTCCCATTTCCATTGGGGAATCTCTGGTTTAACAAATAATTCAGATGGTTTTTGATATTCGGCCTTAACTTTGGCACACGTTAGACATTTGCTGACATAGGTGGCAATCTCTGCTTTCATGTTGGGCCACCAATACAACTTCTTTAAATCTTGGTACATCTTATCCGATCCAAGATGGATGGAATACTTTGACTTATGTGACTCATGCATAATCAACGCTCTCAAGTCGCCAAAACACGGAATCCAACTCCTGTTGTTCAGACACAACGTTCTGTTAACATGAGGTTTAAGTTTATTAATCATACAATGTAGATTTTCCGTTATGTAATTCTCTTCCATCCTCGCCTCGGCCTGAGCATTCAGAATTTTCTTAGGAAGATTCAATCCTATAGTCATCACTAAGGCTCAAACTCGTAGCGGCTTGATCCTCGCCTTCCGGCTCAAGGCATTTGCCACCACATTCGCCTTCCCTGGGTGGTATCTAATCTCACAGTCCTAATCAATTAACAATTCCAACCATCGACACTGTCTCACGTTCAATTCTTTCTGATTAAGAATATGCTACAAACTCTTGTAGTCAGTGAACATAACACGCTTCGTGCCGTACAGATAGTGCATCCACGTATTAAGGGCAAACACTACCGCTCCAACCTCTAAATCATGTGTGGTATTGTTCTTCTCATAAACCTTGAGTTGGCGAGATACATAGGATATGACCTTCTCCCTTTGCATCAAAACTGCGCTCAACCCTTTATGCGAAGCATCGCAGTAGAACACAAAGTTCTCACTTCCTTCTAGTAAGGCCAAAATTAGCATACTACATAATTTTTGTTTCAACAGCTAAAATGCAGCTTCTGCTTTTTCTCCTCAATCAAACTTTATGCTCTTTTGAGTCAATTTCATCATAGGTCTAGCGATCTTTGAGAAACATTCGATGAATCGTCGGTAGTAACTAGTAAGACCTAAAAATTGATGAATTTCGGTTGGAGTTTTGGGTGACGCCCAATCCTTGACTGACTTAATTTTAGCAGGATCAACGTGAATGCCTTCACTATCAATCACGTGACCGAGAAATTTCACTTTCGATAACCAAAATTCACACTTGGAAAACTTGGCGAACAATTTCTCCTCCTTAAGTAACCTTAATTCCAACTTCAGTTGTCCTTCATGCTCCTTCTTATTCTTGGAGTAGATCAATATATCATCGATGAAAACGATCACAAAGTTATCCAAATATGGTTTGCACACCTGATTCATCAGATCCATGAATACCGCCGGTGCGTTGGTCAGTCCAAATGGCATTACTTGGAACTCGTAGTGACCATAGCGAGTCCTAAATGCCGTCTTTGGAATATCCTCTTCACAAACTCTGAGTTGGTGATAACCAGACCTCAAGTCGATCTTAGAGTATACTCTTGACCCTTGTAGTTAATCGAACAGGTCGCCGATTCTCAGAAGTGGGTATCGGTTCTTCACAGTAAGTTTGTTTAGTTCATGGTAGTCGATACACATCCGAAAAGATCCATCTTTCTTCTTGACGAACAAAACCAGAGCTCCCCAGGGTGAAGAACTGGGTCTTATAAATCCCTTGTCAAAAAGTTCTTTCAATTGAGTGGATAACTCTTGCATCTTTAACGGTGCTAAACGATACGGGGATCATGCTACAGGTGCCGCACTAGGGACTAAGTCGATTTGAAATTTGACTTGTCGAGTGGGTGGTAATCCAGGCAAGTCTTCTAGAAAGACTTCCAGAAAATCCCATACGATTGGCACATCTTCAAGTCGTTTCTCTTTCGACTTGTCATCATCTTCTTTGCCGTAACTTGTGTTAGGTAAACTTGGCAACCCTTCTGGATGTACTTCTGGGTTTTGGTGCACGAGATGATACTCAACTTCGACTTACTTCCACCATTACATCCATCGCCTTCAATTATCAACACTTCATCCCCATAAGGAATACGAATGATCTTTTCATCACAAATGATCACCGCCTGGTATTTCGCCAACCAATCCATACCAAAAACGACGTCAAAACTACCGAGTTCTACAAGAATCAGGTCAATATCGAACGGGTGACCTAGTAATCCAAACATGAAACCTCTAAGTATCACATTTGTTTTTGAAATTATTCCATCAACTAATTCTACGGCATAACTAGTGTCTAAAGTGGATGGGATGACATCAAGCAAGGCACTAAAGGTAGTCGACACAAAACTCCTATCGGCACCCGAATCAAATAGCATGGTAGCATAACGATTATTGAGATGGAACGTACCCGTGATGACGTTAGAATCGAGGTTAGCTCCTCCTCCGCCAATTACATAAGCTTTTGCCTTAGCTTCATTGTTCCCAGTCTTATTCCCTGTCTTATTTCCACGGTTATGGTTTCTTAACTTAGGACACTTATTTCTATAATTCCTTTCTCTTCCACATTCATAGCAAGTATTTCCCGTCTAATTTCCAATCGAGGCCCTCTGAGTGGTAGCAGCAACTGTGGCTTTACATTCTCTAGTCATGTGACCAACCTTCTTGCAGTTACCATACTTCATCATACACGGCCTTTCGTGGTGCATTATGCACTTGCTGCAGTAAGGCAAGGCTTCATCATACCCTCTCCTTTCAACATTATTCCCAACCATATAGGCTCTTGCTACATTCTAACCATTAACGTTTTGACTCTTAAAAGGTTGTTGTTATCCACGGTTGTCTCTTGAGTTATTATCGAACCTTTGCTTATTCTCAGCATTCTTGATAGCTTAACCTTTCAACTTCTGGTCCATTAAGTTGTTAGCAAAACGGATTTCATCCTGGAGTCTAACAGGTTCAGCATCAATCACATTCCCTTGAATGTTATCCAAAAGACCTCCAATGTATTTCTCAACCTGATCCTCCTCTTTCAGAACCATCTGAGTGCACAACAGAGTCAACTCTTGGAACCTCTGGTTGTAAGCAGTCAGGTCATTACCCTTCACATTCAAATTCCACAATTCTGTCTCCATATTTTGAATCTCATTCCTATGACAATACACCTCAGCCATTAGCTTCATGAGTGCCTTCCACGTCATGGCATAAGCATCAGCAACTCCAACTGCCCTTTTATAAGAATTCCACCAAGTCAATGCACCATCCAACAAGGTGCATGATGCATACTTCACTTGATACCTTGGCGGGTAATTACTGATATGGAATACCGTCTCCATTTTCTTAAACCAACGGGTTAAACCAACAACTCCTTCGGTTCCATTGAAGTTCAGCGGTTGACACTTCACAAAATATTGGTAGGTACACTCTCGGGTAACGGGTACAACACCTCTGTTGTTCACATTGGGGTTTCCATTCCCATTACCGTTACCGTTTCCATTATTACCATTGACCTTGATATTATCGTCTTGTTGGTCATTCTCTATTTTTGTTTTGGTTCCTGGGTTCCTGGCAGCGTCATACACTTTCAGGGCTTCTTTCATGCGCTTGGCAATCAACTCGTTGATCGCATCTTGGGTCATTCCGGAACGTGTAGCAGTCAACATAGTTCTACATCACTAAAAATAATAATCACGGTGAGATCTTAGGTAGGATGAAATCACCTTAAACATTGGGTGGAACAATGCAATCTTTTAATATGAAAATTTCGAGATTAACATAAATGCACGGCAAGGCTACTATCAAATAAATAATAACAGATTACGTAAAAGATAGGGAAATACAGCATTAGATAACTAACATCATAACATAGTTAATAGAAAAATAGATTTCATAACATCGAATATAGTCGATTACACCACGATTCTCTAAGGTAGGATCTACAAATTGCTAATGCTACTACTACTCCAATACTACTGATCACTACATGAACAATGATGGAAACGAATCTAGGAGCGATAACCCAAATGCCTCCTAGCATAAGTCTCAAGTCTCTCGAACCTTACACGATCATAAAATCAGAATCGGCGGATCTGCCTTAAATCCCTTTGAAGCCTTACGAATACATACGCCAGAAGTCGTTTCAAATCTCTTGCCTCTCATCATTTAACTTGCTCTGAGTCTCATCTTATCCCGCTCCAACGTACCAATCCTCTCTAACATAACAACGCTCTGCTGGCTAGTCTCACAATCCTATGTCCCTGGTCTCTCTCGACACTCTCGATAACTCTGACCCTATGAACCAGAATCTCTACCATGTGATCATATAGCTCCTGCATTACCACGTCCAAACCTCTCTGCATAACCTCTAAAGATCCATCAACACTAACCAACTCAGGAAAATCCTCTTTAATATGCTCATCAATGTCAACCGAAATAACAAGATGAGTAACTCGATCAACCCCAATCTCAATCATACCTCTCATACTAGACTCTGCCTCCTCCTCGGCTATAGTCCTAATCTTAACTCTAACATCCATCCCTCTAGCTGCAATATCATCAGTAAATGCAATACAAGCATCGATGTCTGCCTGGACATCGGGATTAATATCCGGCTAAGTGTAAGGCTCGTAACTATCCTCAACATCAACTCCTAAACCAATTTATCTAGGTATATATGACACATAACCCTCCTCTAAACTAACCTCCAAATCAGTCATGAAATCAGAATCCATAATCCTCTTACGAGGTGGCAATAGATCAGTGCGTACGAGAGATAAAGCTCCGCGCATGGGTGAGGCTACGGGTATTGATGAAGTAGGGGACCTACATCTCTTGCGAGATAGCCCCGCAGAAATAGCAGTTGGTGAATCACAAGGAGAACCTGATATGGCTTAACCTAATGAAGAATGTCTCGAAGAAGAATCAGATGAAGTGTCTAAATAAGAATCTGATGAAGTCTTTGTCGAAGAATCTGACAGAGAATCTCGTGATGGGTCATCTGAGGTGAAATGATCCGATGAAGAGTAATCTTCTGGATATCACAATGCAAGTCGGTGAGTAGGTAATGATCCAACTCTCTTCTTGGCAATCAACATTTGAAGTACCCCGTTAGGCTGGGTACGGTAAGGTCGACCAATAGGAATCGGTTGTCTGGGTAAAACAAAGATAGGCGGTCGGTGAGGTAATCCGGGCGGTACAAGTAAAATCTAATGAATAGGTGGTGATGAGCATGCTGCTACTCGACTCCTCCCCCGAGCAACAGTAACCTCATACGAATCTTGCGATGGCGGTCTCTCAGAAGTATCACTGTCGGATGAATCAATGCAAATAAATAGAGAAGTGTACTGTATAGTGGGAGCAATAGATGGTATGGTGGGTACAATGGGTGAAATAGTAGGAGTATCAGTGGGTATGAGTAGAGTGTCATCATGAATAACGGGTAAATTAGCAGTAGGTGCTGATGCGTATTTTGCTTTGAATAATGTTTTACCAAGTTTTAAATTTATAAAACTCGTTTATCGATACACGCACTAACAGGAAGAGAACATGGTCGTATATAGTGTAGTAGCTTGGTAAATCGAGGTCATCCCAAGAGCTAAGGTTTAATAGTTTAATTTGATTATTGTCACGTTTGAAAATGGTTTTAAGTTTGATTTTAAGAACTACGAAAAGTAAATGTAGTAAAATAAATAGATAGAAGATATCAGGGAGAAAGGCGTGCTAACCTAACCATTTCATTACCAATGTTGTGCGATGTTAAATTATAAGTTTCATTAGTGGTTCTAAAGTCGACAGACCCGAATTTTCATTTAAGGTCTGACATATGCTTACTTTGTGATCCCACATTCCCTTACAATCACACAAGCAGGGCATCCAAGCTTGCAGTGGTTAAACCCCAACTACCCTTAAGACCAATCTATAATCTAAACCGATTATTAACCCCCTCTAAAAGAGTTCCCATGCTTTATAAGTATTTAATGTGACAAAGGCGGTGATCTGTTTAATTCTTACACTAGGGATAGATGTCAAGCTACCCCAGTACCTCACTAATCCCAGGTTCAACATGGTAAGTCTAATATCAGGATTAATAAGATCTAAGCCACCCTCTATACTACCAAAACATAAGGATCAATGAAAGGCTATAAGGATATCTAACAGAACCATAATTAAACAGGAAATCATAATCACAACAATAATAACTACATGGTTAGGCCAGCACAAGGAGTGCTTAGCCACTCATAGTAACAGCAATGCAAGAATTAATGAATAAAGACATGGATTGAATCATCATAATTCTTACAGAGAATAAAATGAACGATTAAATACAATAAGTATTCTAGTGGCTTCTCCCTTAGACCTTCAGATGAGATGCTTCGAACCTTAGGCGTTTGGTTCACCCCTTAGAACTGTGTGTGAAGTGGTGGTGGTGAGTGATGCTGAATGAGCCGGAGGAGGGCTCTATTTATAGGCTTCGAAAGGTTTGCGGCGTAATCCTTATGGGATATTATGCCGTAACCTTGCTACGTAAGCATTTAATCTTCTAGGCACAAAATTATGTTACGGTGTAACCTTGTCTCCCATGTTATTCCGTAACACTGAGTCAGATACATCATCTCTTGTAATTTTGAATGTTGCGGCATAATCTTGGAGACACTTTATGCCGTAAAGGGCGTGATGACTCATTTCTTCGTTAGAGTACGTTACGGCGTAATCCCTCGAGGGTGTTACGCCGTAAACTGCTTTGGACTCTTCACTTTAGTGCATTTCTTCTCCAAATCCCTTGTCTTTTTCTAAAATGCTCACTTGGTCCTTGAAAACTAATAATAAACAATTAAGTAACGTTTTCATACATTAATAGCATATTTGTAAGCATTTTTATAGGGAATTTGATATTAAAATGTATCAATTATTTGATGTTATCGAATACCCCACTCCACCCCCCCCCCCCCCACTTAACTTCTACTTGCCCTTAAGTAGAACCGTTTAGAATAATTCATAAAAAGATTTCCTCAATTTAACTTGGAGAAATGAATCTATAAACTACTTATGCTAGGAAACATCCAAGCCTAACACCTCACGAAAAAGAGGATAAAAAACACTCAACTCTCATTACTAATCTAAGTGTTCAATTTCGGGGTGATCACTCAATTGCACGGACATAGTATGTGTTTTGTCATAAGCTTAGAAAGTACACAAGTCTCCACCAACTAAAATTAGGGTCTAAACAGTCTTCAAGGCAACATGGGTGACATTTGGTTTATTGGGTGATATAAAGGGTAAGGATAGACATATGATACACTTAAAATGGTTGTTAAGATAAAAACACGAAACAGATAGTCTAAAGTAAACTAAGGTTGTCATAACTAGCTACTCTCCATCCAAGGTCTAAAAGTCTGAGTTTGAAAACCTGATCTTTAATAATGGGCTACTAGCTCCATTCTTTATACTAGTTGAGATGGCTTGGTGCAATAATGGGCTACTAGCTCTATTTTTTATTTTGCACCATCTTTATATTTTTTAGCACATAGGTGGCATTTTAGTTGCACCCTCTTTTCTTCATTTTCTTCTTGATAAATATGCAAATGCTGTAGGAGTTTATATCTTTAGTTATTGCCGTGCAAACATTGATTATTATACGATGTCCCCCCACTTGAGAATGTTTGAAACAATGTCGAAAGTGGTGATACAGGAGGGTCTTTATAGATCATAACTGATTAGTCTTTCACGAATGCATAAAAATCTCGTTCCCATTCCCCCAAACCATGGACTAAAATAGTAAGAGATTTCAACACAAAGAAAATAAAGACTACAAGGTAGGCTAAGGCAAAATGGTGTTACGAAACATATAGGGTTTAAACAGGATTGGCTTGACAAGGTGATCTAGGGGTATCTTGCACTGGTAGTGAGCGCAACTATGGTTTTACACGGGGAGGTCGACAAGTCAGTGTGACAAGCCAATAAACACACACACATATAGGCTTTTTAGGTGATTTCCTAAAATGTTGCCTTTTTGAACAGCCTATTCTAACTAACCAATTAGGTCTTAACAAGATGTATAGGCTAAGTTCTAAAGTCTACAATACTACCGGCACTCTCATGTATTTGGTGGATTTTATGTATAATAGATGAAAAAAGAATATTAGGCTTAATCTCACCAAATTAATTACAGGATAATAATGTGCTCGACAAAGATTTATTCTAGTTTAGTAAGAAAAACATGTCTAAAATTTAAAATTGGCACCATTTTTCAAAGAAAACTAAGAAATCAAAGGCAAATATATGTCAAGTGGTAATTCTACTCCTATCCCCCACTTGTTTTGTACAATGTCCCTATTGTACAATTAAGAAAATGAAATAATGAAATAAGAGTAGAATTATAACAAAAGACTACCATGAGTGTTGCTCTCTTCTCCGAGTGATAATTGCAAGAATTGACTTCTTGTAAAGTGTCTGTAAAACAACCTCGTTTCTCTTGAAATCACTAGACAACAAAGAGCATTAAACGTTCATGGATAAATGTACACTACAATCTAACTCACTTTCGTAGGAATCACAGTTGAATTTAGCATATGTAACAAGCCTTTTAAACCACTTGGTGTCTCAAGTGGACGAGTGAAGTCTCGTGAGGGTTTACAGGGAACACACCCACAAAGTTCATTTACTTATACACGGTTTTTGAAAAGGTTTCAAACTTACTTTTAGTTTTCAGAAAAGGGTTTTATGGCATAACCAATGGTTTGATTACGGCGTAAACATGTGGTTTTAAAATTTTAAAATTTTGAACAAAAAGGTTACGGTGTAAACAGTGCAAAACATTACGCTGTAATTATATCTGTTACGGCGTAACCTTTGTGGTTACGCCTATACAGAACCTTTCTACCATACGAACATGAGTTAAGGAGACCTCAAATTCCATTTCCTTATAGAGAGAACCTGCAAAATAAAGTGAGAAACTAACAAAAACCAACTAATATGCAGGATAAAAGGATAGGCATGGGGTGCCCCCACGAAGCGCTTGTTTTTGTTCGAGTCTCTAGCTTGACTCTACTCTTATTTGCTAAGTAATAGGGTGTTCCTCCCCTCACTTAAAATCAAGTGCGAGTGAGGGTAGCAGTGAATACCATGAGGGTGTAAATTTTCTACTGGGTAGGGAAATGATAAATTAAAATCATACTACTGATGAGATTTCATTTCCCTATTTGTCTTACCGGTTTCGTGTGATGATTGGCTTAATTGGTGTTTTAATTTCCGAATGAAGTTCTCAAAATCATATGTCTTTAAGAGCTCCTTTAAATCGTTAACAGGGTTACTATCTATCTTTTCGGAAACCCTAGTGTTATCAGCAAACTCCTCCCCAAACTCATTCAAATGCTTATTCAAAATAGGATTAGTAGCCGATGCTACATAATCGTCATCGGGTGGTGTGATGTGAACTGTCTGAGGGGTCAAAGGTTGCATTACATGTTCATGTAGTGGAATATGATAATCTTGTTCCTCTTCCTTTACAACTTTTGCCTTATTATAGACTAGTCCTAGTGGCATATATGGTTGCACTATTGGTTTAAGGTTTGGTAAAGCGTGTATGGGAGATGTGAGTATTTTCCTAAGCCTTTCTACATCCTTGACCGTAATATCATAACTGGCATTTATGTCCCCTTCATCCTACTTAATTTCCTTAGGAATTCCAATCTCGTAAATAGTTTTGCGAGTTTTGTAAGGGTTACCTAGAAATTACGCGGGTAAGTTACGAGGAACCGGCTCCTTTACGTATTCCTTACCCATGGTCGTTCTTTCCTTAATGTTTTTCACCTGTATTAGTGAGGATTGTTTGGGTTAATTGATAAGCTTTTTTACTTCAGGTTCTTTGTTGTAGTTTTAAGTGCCCTTATGTTTGAGTCTGTGTTTTTGATAAATTTCCTAATCCATTCATTATTTGTGGCCTGTTTTTGAAATTGAGTTTTCGCAAAATTTGATGATGGTTTCCTCCAAGGATCTCATATACTTGCTCTGCTCAACTGCCTTGTCCTCTTTTTCAAGAGGGTACTCCATGGTTAGATGTTCCCCTTCATATTTCTTGAAACTTGCTTGAATAACATGAATATCTTCTTTAGGTTTCATTGTATCAACGTTATTTGGGCTATCGTTGATTTTTTTCCCTAGTGGTTGCTTCATCATACCAATTATGTGAATGTTCTGCCATGACTTGTATTGATATAAGGGCTTGAGGTTGTGTCATCAGATGAATGAATCCTTTAGGGTCGAGCACTCTACGGGTAGGGATGTCTAATCCAGTGTAGAAGATATGAAGCTTCTGTTGGCAGTTCAGATCATGATGCGGACATTTAAACAGCAGATCATTGTATCTTTCCCAAGCATAATACAATGTCTCGTCCATCTCTTGTTTGAAATTGCGGATTATTTCTAATTTCTTGGTAGTTTTGAAAGGTGGACAATATTGCCTAATGAATGCTTTCTCAAGGAGATCCCATGTAGTTACTAACCCTACTGAAAGTCTGTTTATCCATCTCAAGGCTGGCCCCTTGAGTGTAATAGGTAACACTCTAAGCATAACAACATCGTGAGTGATGTCGGGGAAGTGGAAAAGATCTGCGATCTCTAATACCCTCTGCACATGTTCGTGTGTATCCCCATCATCGGTCCCTCTGAAGAGTATGCGTCATAATTCCCTCATAAAGTTGCTATTGATCTCGAACTCAATGTCATTTCTGATATTGGGTTTCACCACCCCTGGTCTAATATCGTCTTGGACCCAAGATAGGTATTGCTCTAAAGTGAGCGTGTTGATATCAACGTCATCTTCCATATTTGAAAATTAACTATAAAAACTAGTAGAACATACTTACAAAAGAATTCGGAAAATACATATATAGAAATTCAAATTATAACTAATTTTAGCTCCCCGGCAGCGGCGCCAAAAACTTGATGCGTATTTCGCTTTGAATAATGTTTTACCAAGTTTTAAATTTATAAAACTCGTTTACCGATACACAACCGGCAGAGAACCCGGTCATATATAGTACAATAGCTTGGTAAATCCGAGGTCGTCCCAAGAGCTAAGGTTTAATAGTTTAATTTGATTATTGTCACGTTTGAAATGGTTTTAAGTTTGATTTTAAGAACTACAAAAAGTAAATGTAGTAATATAAATAGATAGAAGATATCAGGGAGAAAGGCGTGCTAACCTCACCATTTCATTACCAATGTTATGATTACATTTTCCTGTGCAATGTTCAATTATAAGTTTCATTAGTGGTTCTAAAGTCAACAGACCCGAATTTTCATTTAAAGTTTCTCCTATGCTTACTCTATGATCCCACATTCCCCTACGATCATACGAGTAGGGAATCCAAGCTTGCAGTGGTTAAACCCTAACTACCCTTAAGACCAATCTATAATCTAAACCGATTATTAACCCCCTCTGAAAGAGTTCCCATGCTTTATAAGTATTTAGTGTGACAAAGGCAGTAATCTGTTTAATTTCTACACTAGGGAAAGATGTTAAGCTACCCTAGTACCCCACCAATCCCAGGTTCAACATGGTAAGTCTAATATCAAGATTAATAAGATCTAAGCCACCCTCTATACTACCAAAACATAGGGATCAATGAAAGGCTATAAGGATATCTAACAGAACCATAATTAAATAGGAAATCATAATCACAATAATAATAACTACATGGTTAGGCCAACACAAGGAATGCTTAGCCGCTCATAGTAACAGCAATGCAAGAATTAATGAATAAAGACATGGATTGAATCATCATAATTCTTACAGAGAATGAAATGAATGATTAAATACAATAAGTATGCTAGTGGCTTCTCCCTTGGACCTTCAGATGAGATGCTTTGAACCGTAGGGGTTTGGTTCACCCCTTAGAATTATGTGTGAAGTGGTGGTGGTGAGTGATGTTGAATGAGCCGGAGGAAGGCTTTATTTATAGGCTTCAAAAGGTTTACGGCGTAATCCTTATGGGATGTTACGCCATAACCTTGCTATGTAAGCAACCAATCTTCTAGGCATAAAAGTATGTTACGGTGTAACCTTGTCGCCCATGTTACGCCATAACGCTGAGTCAGATACATCATCTCTTGTAATTTTGAATGTTGCGGCGTAATCTTGGAGACACTTTACACCGTAAAGGGTATGATGACTCATTTATTTGTTAGAGTACATTACGGCGTAATCCCTCGGGGGTGTTACGCCGTAAACTGCCTTGGACTCTTCACTTTAGTGCATTTCTTGTCGAAATCCCTTGTCTTTTGCTAAAATGCTCACTTGGTCCCTGAAAACTAATATTAAACAATTAAGTAACGTTTTCATACGTTAATAGCATATTTGTAAGCATTTTTATAGGGAATTTGATATTAAAATGTATCAATTATTTGATGTTATCAAGTGCAGTGGATGGAATGGTAGTAGGGATCGTGCCGAACAAGATAACTCGAGCAATGGACGTCCCCATGCTCTCCTCTGATGAGTCCGATGATATCAAGATGACTATAAAAAGCCATGACCTGCACAAGCAACAGTTCATATAAATCCCTTTATACCAACCATGCATATGCAGGGGAAAACTAAATAAATATAATACAAGGTAAACTACATTATGCAAATTATATATAGTGATATGAAATTATCGGTTACGTAAAATAATAACATTATAATGATCATATACGTAAGGTAAGATGGGATCATGTAAGGGTAGAATTAATTCACGTAGGGATCACATACTGGTTATAGACCAGACCTAGTTAAACTATCTTTTTCTCAATAAC
The DNA here is from genome assembly GCA_026074375.1 of Tanacetum coccineum. Lineage (NCBI taxonomy): Eukaryota > Viridiplantae > Streptophyta > Magnoliopsida > Asterales > Asteraceae > Tanacetum > Tanacetum coccineum. The sequence continues at coordinate 21,651 of BQNB010058979.1, read as the reverse complement.
CTTGGCTCCTGATACCAATATGTCACACCCCCAAATAGGATCCCGTCTGAATAAGCGTCTGGGGGTGTGACGTCATACATCTCTCAAGTACAAAGCATATAAAACGACCTCTAAAAGGGTACGTTTAGAAAAGTCATAACTTGTTGCATAAATTTTAAAGTAAATGGGTCTTACAAACCATTTCAAAGTGATTAAAACATAGCAAAAGCAATAAGAAAACATAGCGGAAGCAATAATAAGGTTTGACATAAGACAATGAGTAAGAAATAAGATAGTCTTAAAATCGGTCGAAGTCACATTGCACATAGACTTCTAATAGAACACCTTAAAAATCCAAGCTAAGCACTTGAGAAAAATATGCTTAAAACGTCAACATAATGTTGGTAAATCCATAGGTTTAATTTAAACGTAGTTATAGTGGACCACAAGATTTCAAAACGTATGCGACAGTTATGACAGATACAACTTTGCACAAAAGGTACTTACGTTACGCTAAGTTCATGACACTGAAGCTAATAGTGGAAGGTAGCATGTACATTGCCATATAAAGTTGCCCTGGTAGGTGTCCGACCAAAGATCACCCAAACTAGTTTTGACATGAAATACATCCGTTGGCCTGTACATCAATCATACCTGACCAGTAAGAATTACCAAACCCGGATGGGGATTATTAGTCCCAATAGATCTATTTACTCATTCGCGCTTACTTAACCAGCCAGTCGGTTAAAGGTAATTAACGGTTCATGATATTACGGGCAAATAGTGGTCTAACGCTAATTAGGCAACACGTAAACAAGGGAAAGTATCACGTAAAGTACTTGTGTCCGGTTTAAGAAAACAAGCTATGTTTCTCACCTCAAAGTTGTAAAATATTTATTAAAAACGAGTAAAAGTGGGGCTATGAACTCACCTTGATTGGTGAAGTGAAGTAGTGAAAGGCTATAAAAATGGTCACACGGAATGGAATGACGGTACTCGAACACGACCTAAGGAATATAGGTTTCAATTTAGAATCGGAATGTAGGGAGATACTATTAATGCATAAATGTTTGTCAAAATATTTTAGTTTATGTTTTCTAAAAATAAAGTGTTAGTAGTCGTATCGTGGTTGTAACGTTTGACTCGATAATGTACATCGTATTATTAAGTATATTTCACTACATAATAATAATTAAGTAAATATATGTGTATATACTTCGGCATCTTACCTATTCACTTATAACTAGTAAAAATGTCTTTAATATAAACATTTTCAAAATATTTTTCTAAGTATAAAGATTTTATAGAAATTTCGGCATGATCCGTTTGTGGTTACACGTTTTCCCAAAGTGACTTTATCAAAAATCAATCCCAATCACTCTCAAATATATTTTTCGCAAATCAAAGTCTATTATACTATCAAATCCCTTAATAATCAAGTTAAAAACTCTTTGAGATCCTTATTGGGCTTTTAGGCCCAATAAGCCTAATTAGATGATTCGTGAAATGAAAAGTCCAAAATAAGCAAACGTTTAGCATCCAAGATCAGATATTATCAAATAAGCTATACTCGAGCTTATCCAATAAGCTACACCGTGGCTTAAAGCTGTGGTGTGTGGTTCATATTAGGCCGTGGCCCGTTAAACCAAGTAAGTAGGTTTAAGCTTACCCATTAAGTCTGATAAGCAAACCGGTAAGTAAATAAGCACTCGACTTATTAGTAAGCTATCAATAAGCTCAAATAAGGCAAGCTAAACAAACCAATAAGCCAACCGTTGGCTTATAGCCACGGTTTGGGCTCACATGTTAGGCCGGAACCTGATAAGCTCAATTGGGCTTATTTGCTAAGTCCGTTAAGCAAAAAAAGTATAAATAAGCTCTTGGTTCTCGAAAAGCTATCAATAAGCCAACGGACATAAGCCGAACCATGTAGCTTATAGGTTAAGCTCACGGTTTGGGCTTTTGGTTATGGGACGTGGCTTAAAATCCTAGTAAGCACGTTGGGCTTATTCATTAAGCCGAATAAGCTCAAGCCTAGTTTCCCTTAACGAATAAGCAACGAAATAAGCAAAGAAAATATAAGCTGAACCAAAATAAGCTAAACAACATTTCCCTTTTGTTTCTTTTGTGGGCCGAACCAAAAGATAAGCCCAATAAGCTCTTCAAGATCTTAAAAAATATGTCGAAACATTAAATAAGCATGTAGACATAATTTTTGTTCCATAAAAACAACCACGATCACAAAACTACACTTTTCTTGTCTTTCTTTCATTTATTTCGAGCACACATATAAACCTTTTAAGGTTTATGTAAATTTTGAAACCTTGGTTTTTATAAAAAGAGTTACACATCTCATGTTTATGCATGATAAGGATATCAAAAGTACAAGATTTATGTAGTATATATGAATTACAAAAGAAAGATGATTAGGAGGTGATTAAAGACTAGATACAACCTAAACGTTGTTTAAGAATACCCAAATAACACTAACGATCAACCCAAAACACTAAATCTTCAAATGTTCTTGATCAAAAATCAAAAATATATGATTTAAAGGGGTGTTTGTTTTTGGACGTGATCAAGAAAGAAGAGAGGGAAAGAGTCTATGTTTTTCTTGAGAGAGAAAGTGTGTGTTGGAAATGAAATGATACAATGAACCTAGCTTAGATTTTAAGCTTGAAAATTTTGAATGTATGTGTGTGTTTGATGTGTGTTTCGAACGCAAACAAAAGGCATCAAGGGGGGGGACCAATTTGATCTCCATATTTTGGGGAGTTCATGCAAGGTGGTGGATTTACTTTCCCATTTGAAAGCATGCTCATTTAAATGTTACTAGTTATACCCAGAATACGCAAATACTGAAAACGCATAAAAACTTCACGAAAAATACTAACAATTCAAATATCAACTTAAAACGTAAAAACACGACTATTGTCAAAAGACTAAAATATATAGCAACCCGAAATGCTTCCGGTAACGATTCTCAGATGTACGCGGGACAACTTCCCGGTTAGACGTAAAAATTACATAGAACTTATAAAATTCAAAATACTAAACGGAAACGGCTAAAATATTGACCTGCAATTTACGAGGTGTCACATTACAAGGGAAAGACGTTGATCCTACACGTTATCGTGGAATGATTGGCACCCTTATGTATCTCACATCCAGTAGACCAGATCTTATATTTGTTGTGTGCATGTGTGCCCGGTATCAGGCAAAGCCTACTGAAAAGCACTTACATGCGGTTAAGTGAATCTTTTGATACCTAAGAGGAACCATTTATATGATTCAGTGGTATTTGAAGGATTCTTGCATTGCTCTAACAACTTTTGTAGATGCTGATCATGCGGGTTGCTAAGATACCATAAAAAGTACGTCTGGAAGTATGCTGCTATTAGGTAATAGATTGGTGAGCTAGTCGTCAAAGAAATAGAAGTTCACCGTCATATCCAGTACAGAAGCTGAATACATTGCCTTGCCAGGATGTTATGCTCAAATACTTTGGATGAGATCATAATTAACTGATTATGGCCTTGGGTTCAACAAGATACCTCTATACTGCGATAAAAAGTGTCATTGCTTTATGTTGTAACAACGTCTAACACTCCCGATCCAAGCATATTGACATCAGACATCACTTTATCAAGGAGCAAGTGGAGAACAGGGTGGTTAAGCTGTATTTTGTCAGAACAGAGTATTAGTTGGCAGACATTTTCACTAAGCCTTTGGCATAAGAACGACTTGATTTTCTCATCACCAAGCTTGGTATGAGAAGTATGTCTCCTTAGACTTTGAAAAAGCTTGCAGCCGAAGAGGAAGAGTAATGGTGGTAAACTCTTCACATATCCTCTGTATCATATTTATATAAGAAAATCAAAAAATTCAAAAAATATAAAAATATGGTGTAATGACATGTCTTCTGAAAATCAATAACATTTACAGCCTTAGAAATGTCATTCAATAATGATACGAGGCTGTAAATAAAGTTTGAGCAGAAGTTCAATTTTTTTTCAAAACATGTCATATGGCTTGCTATTATTTCAGATAGCAACCCGATCTTCAATTTAAAGGCAAGTATTATGCCAAAAAGAAAACTTGACCTCACAACGGGAAATGAATTTTTCTGGGGAATGAATTGCTTCATATTCATTCAAAGGCTTGTGTTTACTTTGCAACACAACCCGTGCTTCCTAATCAATTAGGTGTACATGTCAGTGCATTTATTTTTGTAAAACGAGAGAAATCTTGTTTTTTAGTTGGTGTTGTTTTTGAAAAATAATAAAACATATAAGTTTCTCATCAGAAAAGATTTTAAAAGAATTTTCTATCGCTCAAATAATGTCTACAGCTCTTTAAATAGAAAACAGGACATTATTTGAAAGGGGAATTAGTCAAATTCTTTCAAAAATGATCTTTCAAAAAGTCATATCGAAATAAAAAGGAAAAAGGTTTTAACTATAACGGATCATAAATTAAAGGGGAGTTAATATCATTTTAACTCAAAAGGTCTTAAGATGTTATAGGTTTTAACTTTTAGGGTCTAAATGGTAAAATACATGACTTAGAACCTAAGTGTATAACTTTAGGGGCTTAATATGTCAATTCTATAACTAGCTTTAGACTTAGGTATAAGTTTAAAATAGATATAGAAAAAGTTATGAACTACAAGGACCATTTTTGCCAAATCTTGAAAAATGGCCAGTTAACCCTCCCTTTCAAACATAAATCGCACACACCACTGATACATACAAATCCAAACACTCCTATTTCCTCTGTAACATAAATCGCACGCTTCATACATCAAAATCAAATCTCGTTTTCATGCTAAAAGGTACACTCTAATATGTTTAGTCACTATGTAACATCTCTTTGTTAAAACGAATTGCATTAAAACTCCTTTTACACTCGAACATCTTTAAAAAATGATTTAGGGTTTATAGGTAAAAAAGTTGAGATTTTTGCTAATTGATTGAGGGTTTATGTTTATTAGGGTGCGTCTAAGCCTTGTGAGAAACAGTTTTTGATAAATTAAATGTATGCGTGAGATATAGTGATTTTCATACTATGAATGATGCGAAACATGTAGTGTTTGTGAAACTATTTGTGGGTTTGGGTTCAGTAGCATCATTATAGCATTCTTATGCCTTTAGAAATGGTTTTTGTCCCTTAGGTTCTCTTTTGCTTGGAAAAGTTGAAGTCTAGGTGCATAATTTTTGTTATTTGGTAGAATGAATGTTATAGTGTCATGCTATACATGTAGGTTAACTAATATAGGTCCCTAAGAGCTCATTATCTGCCCCCAAAATGGTAGTTATCATGTTTGCCATGTACTCCTCTCTTGTGTGTGCTCAAATTTCCTTTAAAGTCTCTAAATGTTGTTTAATATTGGATTTATGGATTCTAAAGTGATTCTAAATGACTAATGATGATTGTGGTAGAATCTCAACCATTTTTTGATTGATAAAAGTTAAAATTAGGACGTGGTTGAAATCCATACAAAATATGTATGGTATGAATCAAGCGAAATATGTTAGATTTTATCTGTGCGAAACATGTTAGCCTCGAACTGAGCGAAATATGTTAGGTTTTATCTGTGCGAAACATGTCAGCCTTGAACTGAGCGAAATATGTCAGGTTTTATCTGTGCGAAACATGTTAGCTTTTACAGTGCGAAATATGTAAACCATGCGAAATATGTATAGGTTCACAAACCATGCGAAATATGTCATAATTATGAAAAGAAAATCTGCCTAAATTTTTTAAAATTTGTGTAATACTTGCTTAAGATGTCATATTTCATAACTTGCCATGTTTGAATAAGTATTGTTTGCCCTCTAATTGAATGTGTGTCCTAAGTTCTCTTGGAGATGTCTAGTTGACTTTTTCTGTTGACTTTGACTATTAACCTTAGTTGACTGTGTTCTTAGAGTGGCTTAATACAATCATGTTTGCATAAAACTTAATCATAGCATAGTCCTAAATCAATCAAGTCATCAAGGATAACCAAATTAATCAGTAAAATATATTTGTTGTGTATATAAACTGCATTGGTTAATTCTTAAGCAGAATCATGAACCCACAAGAAACTCAACAAGTGATTGCTCATGGTGAGAAATGGGTTCCATATATAAAAAGGGTAAAGATAAGCTCTACCAATGTTAGCCTGGAAACAATTGTGCAACAGAAGGAAGAGACATTTCAAGTTGTCATTGATGTGATCAAGAACTCCACGTGCTTCAAGGCATTTACTATCACTGCAGAAGTCCTTGAAATCTTTATGCAATAGTTCTGGTACACTATCAAGAAGGTCAAAGACTCAGAATCTTATGAATTCCTTTTGGCCAACAAGAAGTGCATTGTTGATGCTGAAGTCTTTAGAAAGATTATAGATATCTGTCTAAGAGTTGAAGGTGAAGAATTTACTGAGGTACAAGATGATGATGCTACTCTCACCTTCCTCACTGACCTTGGCTACAAAGGTCTACTACACAAGTATACCAACATGTATGTGGATCACATGCATCAGCCATGGAGAACTCTGGCAACAATTATCAACAAATGTCTCTCTGGGAAGACTGCAAGCAATGACAGAATTAGAAAATCCCGAATTGACATAATGTGGGGCATGTTGTACAGAGAAAATATGGACTATCCTGAGTTGATTTGGGAAGACTTTGCTTTCTAGATTGATCACAGGAAGGAGAGAAAATCAAGACGTAAAACTATGCCATTCCCCCGATTTACCAAAGTCATCATCAATCACTTTCTCTCATAACATAAATCTCTTTCCAACCTCAAGTTTCATCACTATCATACAATCAAGGATGATGGTATTATAAGCAGACTCAAGTTTGTCAGAATTAGAGAAGACTATCAGGAATATGGACTACCTATTCCTGATATGATGTTGAATGATGCAATCAAACAATCAGAATCTTATCAAATGTTCCAAAAATACTCAACTGGTAAAATTCCTCCCAAGAATAGCATAGGCAAAGGTCCACAAGGGAAGAAGACTGCAGATACTCCTGTGGCAGATGTCGATGTGTCTGAAGAGTCTGACTCTGAACCAGCCATAATGAAAACCGCTAGTAGAAGAGTGGTAAAGAAGAAAGTCACAATTTTTATAGTTGACAACATTATTCCTGATCCAGCTATCGCTTTGGAATTAGGTAAATCTACCAGCTTATCTGAAGCTGTAGAAGAGGAAGCTGCAAGGCAAGTCCATGCTACTTATGCAAGGATTGTGACTGAATCTGAACCCAAACCTGCTAAGAAAAGGACTGGTAGTAGAACTACAAGTGATGTAGTCATTCAAGACACTCCAAGTGCTCTAAAGCCAAAACCAACCACTTCAAAGCTTAAACTCAAGAGTGCTCAATCTTTAACTCCTGAAGAACATGAAGCTGCAAATATTATGCAAGCTCTCAAAGAAAGCAAGAAAACCAACAGGAGACAGCCAGGCACTAGAGGCTCAAATGAAGGAACTGGTGTGTCACTAGGGGTTCCAAATGAGTCCACATTCGTCCATGCTACCTCAAGTGAAGGAACTGGTACTAAACCAGGGGTTCCAGATGAGAAAAAGGTTACATCTGAAGAAAAAGTTATTCTTGAGTGGGGATCTAAACAAGAGAGTGAATACTTGGAAGAAGACCAAGGTGATGATGAAGAAGTTGGCTGGATAGATTCTAATGAAGATGAAGAGAAGAAAGATGATACTAATGATGATAACAGTATCAATCTTGAAATGACTGATGATGAAGAAACTAATGATGAGTTTGTACACGGTGATGAACAAGTAAATGACGATGAAGATGAAGAGATGACAAATGCTAAAGTTGAAGAATCTGGGAATGGTGATGAAGAAAATACTGATGCGGCAAAGACAGATGCTGGAAAGACTGAAGAAGTAAAGGATGATGCCAAGAAAGTTGAACTTCCTCTAACAAGCTCCAGCTTATCAGTATCTTTAGGTTTTGTTGATCAATTTCTTAAACTTTCATCTGATACCTCTTTAGTTAGTACTATTAAGGACACCACAGATGCTGAGATTAACTATTTATTAGATATTAAAATCCAACCTGAAGTTCTTCATATCCAGTCTCCATCCGTACTTAGAGTACCAGTGTCTGTGATTTCTGAGCCCTCAGTCCTCTCACCACTACAAGAAATTCCTTTAGTAGCACTTGTAACAACTCTACCTCTTCCATCTGTCTCCACCATACCCCATGTACCTCACCAAACAACAACACCAATCCCTATACCACCAATCACGACCGATGCTCCAACCATCACCACTGTTGTCCATGAATCCGATGCACTCTTAGTTGTACAACTAAGAGTTGCAAAATTAGAAAAGGATGTGTCCAAGCTTAAGAAACTAGATCACTCGGCCAAATCTCTTGCTAGTCTCAATTCATAAGTTCCAACGGTTGTTGAACAATATCTTAGATCTAAAATCGGTGATTATCTTTAAAAGGTTCTACAGAGACACACTGCAGACCTTATTCAGAAATACTTTGTGAAGCCAGCTCCCGAGTCTAGCAAGATTCAAAAACCAACAATTGACCTTGAAAAAGAATCTGAGAAGAGTGCTTCAGAGATTCTCAAGATCAAAAAGGAACAAGTTGAGAATAAAAAGATGCTGAAGTATACCATTAAGTCTACCGACAAGGCATCACTAAAGGAGTATGATCTGAAAAGCGCTCTTTACCAAACCATGCACGAAAAAAGTCTTTCAATAGAAATCCTGCTAATCACGCATTATGCCATGCACTCATGAAAGCTTTGATAAAGGATGAAAATACCATGGATAAGGGAGTTGTTGATACAGTAAAGAACCATAAAAGACAGCATGATGATGATGACGATGATGATGATGAAGACCCTTCAGCTGGACCAAACCAGGGTAAGAAGACAAAGAGGCGAAGAACCAAAGAGTCAGAGTCTTCCAAAAAACCATCCACTACCAAGGAAACCCCTAAAGGTAAAGCACTATCAAAAGGTTCTAAAATCGGTAAGTCTGCATCTACAAAGGAACCGGTTGAAGAACCAATTGCCGAGGTGGTAATGGATGATGCATTCAACACTGCGGGTGAAGATGTGGTTCGTAATGATGATCAACTATAAGACACTTCAGAACCCAAGACAAACAAGAATCTGAACCAAGATTGGTTCAAGCAACCTCCAAGGACTCCTACTCCTGATCCAGAATGGAATAAGCATCAAGTTGTACTTGATCAACCTGAACAGCCTTGGTTCAACCAAATGGTCTCTACTATAAATGATCCTCTCACATTCAATGATCTAATGGCCACTCTGATTGACTTCTCCAAGTATGTGTTGAATCGACTAAAGATAGACAATCTTACTTAAGATCTCTTATTAGGACCTGCCTATAATCTGTTAAAAGGCACATGCTCTAGCATCATTGAACTTGAGTACAACTTCCAAGAGTATTTCAATGCATTGACAGACAAACTTGATTGGAACAATCTAGAAGGAGATCGTTACCCATTTGACTTGTCCAAACCTCTTCCCCTGCAAGGTCGCCTAGGCCATCTAACCGTTGTTGTTGATTATTTCTTCAACAATGATCCGGAGTATCTGAAAACCTCTGATCTAGAGAAAACGTACACAACATCTATCACGAAGATAAAAGTAGCTCGGTATGAGATTGTAGGTATTGAAGACATGGTCCCTACGCTTTGGAGTGCTATCAAACATGCATATGACAAAGACGCAGCAAAGGGGATCAAGCATTATGTCAAAAGGCGTAATCATTGGTATAGATCTCAGATGAAGAAATTTTCCAAGCAAAATGTCTATTACACTCAGAAAATTCTTAGTGTGCAGAGTGTTAGTGTCAAGAAAATGCATGGATATGGTTACTTGGAAGAAGTTGTGGTGAAAAGAGCTGATCGACAGCTATAAAAGTTTAAAGAATGTGACTTCGTGGATCTACACTTGAATGACATTGAAGATATGCTTATTCTTACTGTTCAACACAAGCTATTCCATCTCAACGACAGTGACATTGTTGACTTTATTGTGGCTCTTTGTATGTTTACAAGAAGTCTCATCATCAAATGTCGAGTCGAGGATCTTTAGCTTGGTGTAGAGAGTTACCAGAAGAAATTTAACATCACTGTACCTCAACAGACCTTTCTTGAAATCGAATTCAAAGAACTCTACACTCCATCATACAAACCACCAGGGGTAATCTATGAAGACTTGGCCAAACAAAAACGAGTGATGCGGGCTGATGAGCTGTAAAAGTTCTTAGACAGGACACTCAAAAGATGTCAAGGAGAAAGTAGACGACCATAGACAAAAAGAGATCATAGTTTATGGTCGAGTTGATTGATAAACAGATGCGTGAAAGGCGAATCATCAGAAATCTGGAGCGATTGGTTGGTGCTCGGGAACTCGAGATGGACTACAAACTGATAACGCGTACCGTATGATCATCAGGTCCAATCTCAATATCTTATCTTGTGAATAATGTGAATTATAGACTTATAATAATAGGCAAGTATAAATAGTGTTTGAGTACAAATTTTCTATAAATTTAAAAAATTTCAAATTAATGTACTCAACACTAAATATATAATTCCCTCATAAATTGAGGGGGAGCATTAAAATGTTCCTAATATGGATTGTTAATAATCAGAACATTTTTTCCCCAACTATTCTCAAACATATTTGAATCAATTAATATCCAAAATATCAAGAGATTTGACATTTTTAATAAGGGGAGAAAATGTGATTAAAATATATGGTTAAAAATGTGATCTTAAGGACTCAAGTGTGAGCTTCACCCTTCATGTGCTAAACATTTTTGAATATCGATGCACGTGTTGAGGGGGTGCATTTCTAAAAATTAAAACCATCGAGGTACTAAATGTTTTGATTTATATCACAAAGTACCTTGATCGATGTTTTCAAATAGTTTTAAGGCTGAGAACAATACCAAAAGACCGACCATTTTTGTAATTAATTGGAGTTATAAGGTGGTTAAGATAAGGTATTCGTTCCCATGATCCAGCCAGAACCAGAGGGATCTACCCAGGGACATTCCATTAGATAGAATAGAAGTCCTTAGGTATGATACAAAAGGAGTAAAAGTGAGAAAAAAGGAATAATGCGATGAGATGAGTAGTACTGGAACAAACAACAATGTAGTAGTATGAAGTCTCGGTAAGCAACTCACTAAGATCTATATTCTAGGTTTCATACAATCATAAATGAATAAGTAAAGCAAGAACATAAATTAATCTCACAACACATAGACATATTGAATGATTAGTGAATAACACTCTTACTTGATTAAAACATGAATTGAAGGAAGTACAATAGGGTTTTGAATCCCTAAAATCGTCCTAAATAGCTGCCAAACAAACTAGGATTCGTCCCCTTCTTTTACTCTAAAGTTACATCATTAAAACCTAAAATGAATTGTATGTATAGATAAAACCGTTCGACGGCTTCGCGTTTTTACTGTGGGACCGGCCGTCGTGAAAGAGAATTATTCTAGATCTGGGTTGGGTCGTGCGGGGTTACGCCGTATGAGATCTTGTGACATCGCTCATGAATAAAGGCCCTCTTTTAAAGCTGGCGTCCTCATGTATTTGTTGACGCCGTTTCGGCCTCTGAGACATTAATCTTGAGAAATGTTGGTGTGGTCCGTAGTCGTGTCCGTGTCTTCTCCAAATGAGCAAGTCAGTGTATTTCTCCAATGGCCTTCCAAATGTAAATACTAAAAAGGAACGATTAAGTACCTATTTTGGGCATAAATGCATGATTTAGGGGGTTAAACGACCCCAAAAAGTGTATAAAATGACACCTCATCAAATACCCCTACACTTGGGATTTGCTTATCCTCAAGCAAATGGGCTTTTCTACCTAGACAATAACAATATGAGGGTCATTTAACCTACTCTTTAAAAGTATTTTACAACACAACCTTCTAGACCTCGTAATTAAAAGCACGGAAAGTATATACTACACTAACATAAGTGTTTAGATCTTCTCATCGGGTGTATAATAAATTATAACATATGGGGGAAACAGAAAATCAACACTCATTACCTGTCATAGCATATAAATTACTATAGGCTTGGTAAAGGATCAAACCTCCACCGCTAGGCGCAAGCATTATTCATTACTATCTAAGAGGTCTTTTAAAGGGTTGTGGGGTGTAGGTGTAAGATAACATATAATGGAAACGAAAACGGATGGGATACATTTGGGTGGCTTTGGGTGAATTTGGAGTGAAAGGGTTAGCTAATTATTTACACGAATACACACTGGTTTGGTTGCTAAGCCAAGACTCGGACGAAGATATACAAACTCTACACAACTCTACATCAATCTCTTTTTTTTTCTTTTTTTCTTTTTTTTAATAACATAATACATCATAACTTGGGGTTTATAACACGTACCCCTACACTTGAGCTTTTACATACTCGATATTTACAATCTAACTAATGACCCGATTTGAGGTGGATCAAAATAACATGGAGATCATCTAACAAATGTATGGGGTATTAACTTAACTTTTCTTCCCCATTCTTCCGCGAACTAAATACTACCATGAATGTCAATCGTCCCAAAACTGTATTTACAAGGATAAGAACTTAGCAACCGTGTACTTAAATAATTAACTTGGGTTAAACACAATAATGTACTAAAAATGAGTACATACAAGGTAGGCTAAGGCGATTTGGGTGTAACGATTGGTTTAAGGGTGACAATGCTCTTCATTAATAATCTGGAATCCACCAGAAAATTACGAGAACCGTGAAAAAGGATAGGATCGGAGGGTTGTACTAGGGGTATCCTGCACTAAAAATGAGTACATGGCAAGGGTGTGGGATAGTTATATGATCGGTGTGATCATCATAACAATTACAGGTTTAAAACATGGGTTAATCCTAGTGTCTCTTATCTAGCAAATCCTAACACTTACTATGCGGTCTCGAGATGCATCACAAAAACAAGTTCTAGAATTTAATATACTACCGGTACACTTTCATAATCCTAAAGTAACCGATACTAATGTTCTAGAAAAGGCGACAAAACCACGCATACACATCCGTAACGACGGAATAGACACACATGATTGCTCAAATCCTTAACTCGAACAAGCTAAAGGTATAATATCTAAGGGCGAACCTCACATTTTGAGGGTGGAATTTAAGGGTTTTTGTGCTAGTCATATAAATTCATATTCATGAGACGCTATTAATACTTGGTTTTCGTCGGTATGTGTCATAAAAAAATTTAAATTTTGGTTAAAATTACCTTTTATGCTATGTTTCGTCATATTACCCATCATTTCAAGGACATAGTAAATGGCAAATGAAAGAATAGTTTCTAAGGCTTATTTTCCCCCTTACACTTAAGTTGAACATTGTGTTCTATAAAAGTACCCGTAAAAATGAATAAAGGGAAAAGAAAACAAGTAAAAGAAACTAGTACTCCCCTGGTTTGCTTAATAATGGAGAAGAAACATGCAATAACTGGCTAAATCGTCCTCCAAGAATCGTCCAATGAAACTTCCTAAGAACTTTCAAGCTTCTTCTTGTCAAATATAACCTGTAATCAAAGACAAAGACAACTATACCAACTACCAAGCATAAAATGTGTGATATAATAATATAAAATTTGAATTTAGGGTTGACTCGATAAAGTAGTAAAGATAGGATGAGAGAATTGTCAAACTCATTAGTTTTGCAGGTTTATAAAAGAGGAGTACATATTTTAAATGTTGGGCAAGTTGCATTTTCAAAAATAATTAAAAAATTTAAGTTTTCTGGACCTGGTCATTTGACGCCGTCAGGAATATCCTGACGCCGTCACAGGTGTCATGGTGACGGCGTCGCGTGTAAATCGTAACGCTGTCTCCACATTATGTGAAAACGAAATTTTTGTTTTTTGATGAAAAATTTCCTGCACTTGATTCCATAGGTTAATTCATATACAAATGGCTGCATAAAACCTGAGATTTGACAATTTACTCATATGACTCGAAATTGACGCGAATTAATCTAAACAATTTATTTTAAATGTTTGAATTTGGTTCTAAAAACCGGATATTTCCCCTACACTTATTTTGTTGCAAAATACCTTTGATTGCAAATAAGACGAAGTTACCAAACAAACCAAAGCATGATTAAAACTAATTCGAACTTAATAAAAATAAACAAATAAAGAGTTTAAACACAAGGACCTCCTAATATTCGGGAAAAATAAATATTGGTAGCCTCCCAAAAGCGCATGGTTTTTTGTTCGAGTCACGACCTGACTCTTACGCTTATTTCACACGCTAAAGGTGGTTCTTCCTACACTTAAGGTCAAGTGCGGGTGATAGTAGCGGTACAAACCACCATGATGAGAAGGAGCCATACGTTGAGAATTTTGTTGTTGAAGAATAGGCTCTAAACGATGTGCTTCTAGAATTCTACCTCTCTCTACTTCATTTGGCCTATCGAATAAACTAAGTTCTTCTACTAGAGGAGAAACTTCTTAGATTTCTAAGCGACAATCATCATCATAAATTCTCCCAATTTGAAATATCAACACCTAGAGATACACTTTTTCCTAATAAACTCGGTTTAAATCCATAATGTCTCTTAGGATCATCTATACCTGGGTTATATAACTATACACACCTTTAGGATGGGAATTTTCCATGTGAGGTAAAGGCGGTGTTTGAGTTGTTAAATAATCTACTACCTTCATCCTAGAACTATCCGGACTATGTGGTTTGATGGGTAGTTCATGGCCTATTACGTCTCCTAAACTTACATCTAAGGATGGACTTTTGAGTAAAGGTTGAGGCTCCTGTCCATCAAAACTAGGAACTTCCCTAGAACTAAGAAGAGTGTTGTGATTACAATTCAAGCCTACTTCCTCTAGTTTTGTTTTGTTCAAAGGTTCTACCTCTATCGGGGATCCTAAAGTCTTTTCTACCTCTTCCCGGTAAGTCACGGGCGGTGTGTATTCCTCAAATGACGGTAGGGTTTGTGTGGTACTCTCAGAGCTTGTAACTCCTGCCTCATTATTCATCATACTTGGGTATATACATAGCTTCCCTACATAATCTAACCATGCCATGCACCTAGGTACCTGTACCCTAACCATATCATCCCTAACTATTTGAGCATTTGGATTTGCTATGGTTTCATCAGAAATAGCGCTTGTTGGGTTGCTACATTTTTTATCATATTAGTCACAATCCTCTATGGCATACCATGCTCCTATATCACTAAACTTCCTAAGATCCCTTTTCTGCTGCCAAATTGAAGATATGACGGGATAACGAGTTGAGATGTTTAAGAAAGATTTCAACTAGGTTCCATATACTAAGGCCATGATTCGGGACTTTTCGGATTACGTCTTTGAAACGAGTCCATGAATCGTAGAGAGATTCTTCTTGATGTTGTTGGAACACCAAGAGTTGATTACAGAAGAATACATCAAACCTACCTACTCTAGAATAACCATTACCTTATTATTATAAATTTTCAAATTTACCAAATGTGAAGAACAAAGGGCACACAAGAAAAAATGTAGATACTAAAGCTAATATACGGAATTAAAATCTCACTTGAAAGGATTCAAGCGAGTAGAACTAAGTTAAACAATGATCAAAACCTAACTATTCCCCAGCAACGGCGCTAAAAACTTGATGTGGTTGTCGTAAGGGACTTCTACAAGAAGTTTTACAACTCCCTAGGCAGAGTACCTAACCGTTGTAGTAGTAGTATAGGCAAGACTCAAGGGTTGTTATCATTCTCTAGGGGAATAGGTTGGGAAGGCTTGATCACGGTCTAACAGAATTCTAGGGGTTGAGAGAAGATTATTTTTGTATTTTTATATTTTATGAAAGCAATTTAAATCATATGTTTGAGGGTTTGGTTTTTTTTAGCATTTAACTAAATATAAACTATGCTGCTTGTGATAACAATATAATAAAAGGTTGTGTTCATTTAATCATGTATTACTCCCTAGATTGCTTCTCCAAGTGTTGTTGCTTTGTCACACTTGTGATGATCTATGTAACTATTTCCTAAGTCATGAACGAATTACACGAACCAGCTATCTATTTAATATTCTGTTGAGGCAAAACACAAAGTAAGGAAGTATGAAGACTATTAATCGGCCCTCAAGAGTATATTAAATGCATTTGAAATATATTAAAAGTGGATCAACCATATAAGGGGCAAGGTAGTATGAAGAATGTTACCCTATGGTATCTTTTCTACACAATCATGTTCCCTCGACTTATCAATGCGATATTAGACAAAAAGCTGTTTTCTAAGACCTACATGCATATTCATCACAAGAAGCAACACCACTAAGATCAGATTTCATACAATCATAAATGAACACAATAAAAGGTTTAGCCAAGCATGTTATAAGTAAAGCAAGAACATAAATTAATCACACAACACATAGACATATTGAATGATTAGTGAATAACACTATTACTTGATTAAAAACATGATTGAAGGAAAGTACAAATAGGGTTTTAAGCCTAAATCGTCCTAAATAGCTGCCAAACAAACTAGGGTTCGTCCCTTTCTTTTACTCTAAAGTTACACTCTTAAAACCTTAAAAACGAATGTGTATATATAGATAAATCGCTGCGATGGCATCGCGTTTTAGTCGTGACGCCGTCGTGAAAGAGAATATTCTAGATCTTAGGCTGGATCATGCAGTCTGATGCCATCGTGAAATCTTGTGACACTGTCATAAGATAAGGTATGACAGCGTCACGTGTAATTGATGACGCCGTCTCCAGCGTCTGAGAAGATAATCTTGAGAAATGTTGGTGTAGGTCCGTAGTCTTGTCCATTTCTTCTCCAAATGATCCCAAGTCATGTGCATTTCCTCCAAATGCCTTCCAAATGCTAAATACCTAAAAAGGAATGATTAAATACCTATTTTGGGCATAAATGTACGATTTAAGGGGTTAAACGACCCTGAAAAGTGTATAAAATGACACCTCATCAACCCTCCCCATCCAATCAAGGTTAAAAAGACTCTTGTTTCAAAAACTCACGGAGATCTACACACATTTCGATCGACCTTTTCACTCCGAGTTAGTTGTATTGAAAAAGGTGGCCATACAGCTCCAGCTTCTCGATCACTAAAATTCAAATGTGCACTATGAGTCTAAGCTAATAAAAGGCGGAGATTCATCCATAAATCTCTCTAGGACACTTATCCATTATAAACTGGTTTCTCACATACTGTGAAAACTAGTAATATCTTAAGAGTCCTACGCATTATCCTTGTGATTTTGCCAGAACATCAAAGTGATACTATAATCACAACGACGATGGAAATCCTTCCAGAGCCAACATCAAACAAGCTCTGCGGTAGGTGACTTGTAAGATCCTATATAGATCAAAATTGTAACACTGGATATCGATTCGGTCCCAGATACTATGAATTGCGGTGTTGGATCTTTATTAAATAGATCTTTACTTTAGCTTGTTTAAAGGGTTTGTTCCTTTAGATAATTCTAAAGCAACAATAATGAAACACTTATTTGAACACTATTGATTATGCGGAAACTAATAAATAATGCTAAGAAGAACAGTATTAAGAATCAGAAATGAACTTTATATTATAACTTGAATCTGCTTAGGTTTCTGATTACAAAACTATGATTGTTAATCGACCTCTATTGATCTGTTTAGAACTACATCTACTAACTATGCCTAGGGTTCCTTTTATAGACTAAGGAAACCCTAATGGGCTTTACAAAAACAAAAAAAAAAAAAACTAAAAGATCATGCTATCTCTTTTTAAGATATCTCATGCAGATCTCATAAACGGTACTAACTATTTTATACTAACGGTACTAACTATCTGATCAGTACTAACATTTTGTACTGTCAGTACAAATTACAACTAGCGGTACTAACTAATATAACTAATGGTACTAAGTCAGGAATGCATAATTCCCAACAATCCTCCCCTAAACATGATTGTTTAACTTGTTTAACTTCATGTTTCTTCAGTTTACTCTTCTTGAACTCTTGGAGGATGTATCCAAACACTCTGTCAAATCTTGATCTGATCTTTGATAATTTTGACATCTTCAACTATCCCTCTTTATCAGCAACATGTCTTCTCAGCAACAGAGCAACATCTAACTAAGTTGGCTTGGTAGTTTTTGGAAAACTACCAGCCATTAACGGATTTGATGTTCCTTTACCAGTAGCCTTTTGCTTTGGGATAGCCAATTCTTCATTGTAAATAACAAGGTGAATTGAGAACCTTATAGTTTTGAGTAAACTACCAACTATCAACGGATTTGATTTGTCTTTACCAAAAACCGTTTGCTTTTGGACTAGTCAATGCTTTATTGTCATAACATGGTGCATTGATAACCATAAAGTTTTTAGCAAACTATCGGCTATCAACATATTTGATTTGTCTTTACCAGGAACTGTTTGATCTTGGACTAGCCAACTCTTTACTGTGAAGCAAGGTGAGTTGAGAACCATACAATTTTTGGTAAATTGTCAACCATAAACGGATTTGAGAAGTCTTTACCATAAGTCGTTTGCTTATGGACTAGTCAGTTCTTATGTCTGTTAAACATGGTGAACTGATGACCATTTGTTGTGTGGTTTTGAAACCAACACTCAAAGATCCTCCTCATTTCCATCAGAGTCTTCAGGTTCCAACTCTGCAATTAGCTTTTTGACAAATCTAATCAACTCCAATGCCATAGTACTGTCTTCTTCAGATTCCAACTTTAATTCTAGCATTTGCAACAGTACTTTCTTTCTCAAAGGATACTTTTTCTCAACAAGCATATGAATGACTAATCCTGCCTCAGTCATTAAAGTATGTACCCCTGAAGAACCATGTAGCTTCCAACTTACTACATTCCAATCCTGCTGTGAGTTCCAAAACTCATCTTCATCACTTGGATTGAACATAATCATCAAATCTCCCCAAAGTACTTTGTCAAAACCTTCAGGTATCTCATCTTGATATCTGTCCATCACAAGTTTATATACAACATTTATATCTTCTCTATCAAATATTGAAAGCACTCTCATCAGGGTACTAAAGTATCTCCTCTGTCCATTGCTTCTAATTACCACATTTAGATTAATCTCTTCTAATCTTTTAGTTTCATCAAACTGTGGTTTAGTTCCAAGATACTCAGTTTTCTATTCTATGATAGGATACTTCTTGTCAAGTATTTCATAATCCACCTCCTTGTCCTCATCTGTAGCTATTTTTAAACATAATCTCAACTCATCATTCTCTTTCTCACTATCAGTCGATCATCCTGAGAAGTATCTTGTCTGTATCTTCTTTTCCTTGACTTCATCTTTTTCCTAGTGCCAAGTTTTCTCTTTCTGGTACTTTCTTCTTCTTTACTTTCCTTTTTTTTCATTCAAAATTCATCAACGTCTGATCATAACCTGTAACATGTTTGTGATTATATGAATCGCACCATTGTTGCTTTCCAGTTGTCACAAGCTTGATTCATATAGAATCGTACAAGTCACCCACCGAGATCTTGTTTGATGTTGGCTCAAGCAGGATTTCCATCGTCATTATGAATACTTAAGTATCACTCTGATGTTCTGGCAAGATCACAAGGATAATGCGTAGGACTCTAATGATATTATTGGTTTTCACAGTCTGTGAGAAACCAGCTTATAATGGCTAAGTGTCCTTTAGAGATTTATGGATGATATCTTTTGGCTCTAGACTCAATAGTGCACTTTGGTTTTAGTGTTCGAAGGCTGGATCAGACTGCCACCTTTTCAATACCAACTAACTCAGAGTGAGAAAGTTGATAGAAATGCGTGTAATCTCTGTGAGAAATGCAACAAAATAGTTTGGAGATTTGAGTGCTAGGAGGGTTGTAAATTGCATCTCGGGGTCCATGATGTCAGGTCTTTATATGTCAGCAATCATTTTGTATTCTTGACAGAAGAATGTATTGACTGGTTTCTGCCCTAAGTGTAAGGAGGGCTTCTTTCTTTTCACCCTTTATCTTAACTTTTCTTTTTAATTCTTCAACCCCTTCAACGCTTACCGAGACTTCATAATTAGTACCTTGTTGGGTCTGTTCCAGTATTAGCTCCATCTCAGTCGGCACTTTTCTCTTATTCTTACTTTTACTCATTTTTTCATACCTAAGGACTACTACACTATCTAGTGGAATATCCCTGGGTAGATCCCTCCGGTTCTGGCTGGATCATGGGAATGAATACCTAAACTTAACCACCTTATAACTCCAATACAGTAAATTAAATGGTCGGTCTTTGGTACTTCCTGTTAGATATTAGAAAAAGACTCAGTCATCCCGTGTATTTTACCGTTTATTGTTGCTCATAGTTAAGTAGTTAATGTATAATGTTCGTTAATGGGCCAGGTATTAAACCTAATGTGTTAGCCCTTTACCAAGGCCTTAGGCCGGTTTTATTGTAAGTAGCCTTTGTCATGCCATGGAAGAGGTAGGTTAGTCATTTAGATAATGCAAGTTCATTTTCTCTCACTAGAAAGTTCTCTCTCACTTTCTCTTTCTAGAACTTGGCTAATCCACTAGTCATTCGATTGTGTTATGATTTCCAATATCCTACAATTGGTATCAGAGCACATGGGATGATTAGCTAGATTCTGTGTGCGTTTTCTTGGTTAATTTTGATCAAAAGTTTGGTTTTTGAAGGTTTACAGTCTCGTTCTTGGTTTTCTTTGATCTTGATGTTTGTGATGTTAAAGTTTATCTTTTTATAGTTGCTATAGCCTTCTAGTACCAAGTTGTGCAAAAGAAACCAGGCAAAACGTTCAAAATGGTGATTTTTAGGTGTTTTTAGGTGAAAACCCAAAAAATTTCATTCCAGCAAGTTAAATCACTTTTGAAGATCTTCGTAGCGAGTTACGGTACTGTACTAGCGAGTTGTCAGCATAGTACATTGTGTGTCAGAAAGTACTGTGCCAGCGAGTTGTCGTCTTGTGCAAGTAGCGAGTTAGGCAGCGAGTTAACCCTTCTTGAAGGTAGTGAGTTGGATACTAGCGAGTACAGGTTTTTTGAAGATCTTTATACTAGCGAGTTATGAACAGGAACTATGTCAGTTTAATTTCTTGCTAGAGAGTTGTCGACTCTCTTCCAGCGAGTTACATATAGCAAGTTACAGGTTAATAGAAGACAATTTTCCAGCGAGTTGTGAACAGGAACTCTGTCCATTTAATTTCTTACCAACGAGTTGTCAAGTCTCTTCCAACGAGTTACATCCAGCGAGTTATAGGGCAGCGAGTTGTGGATTTTTGGACATTTGGAGTAAATTTTTCAAATTGACTAATTTCAACCTATAATCCTAACAAACTTGAACAACAATTCACCATTTCATACAATCAATCACCATTTTTAACATACAATCACTAATCATTGTTCGATCAACTTAATCATTTCACAATCAATTAAGATAGCTAATCTTTCGAAAGACATCCAATGTGCCAGTTCCGATACCCGACCACCTATGCTTGATAGGACTGACTTTGCATCATGGCAACAATGCATTCGTCTGTATTGTCGAGGTAAAGAGAATGGTGTAAATATCCTAAAGTCGATTGATGAAGGACCATTTCAGATGGGAACTTTTCGGGAAACACTTGCTG
>BQNB010058978.1:0-37534 GCA_026074375.1 Tanacetum coccineum | reverse complement strand
GATTTAACTATAAGATAATAATTAAAAGCGAACGCGTAAAACTCTAAAAATAAATAATGGAATTTATTAAAGTTGAAAATAACCTAAAAATGAGAAATGTTACAGTGTCTATTTCTTTTGATTGCTTGACAACCGTCACAAATCTTGACCATTCTGGTTGAAGTTGTTGAAGAAATTGAACGTTCACTTGCATTGTAGTAACTTGCAAGTTGTTCCTTGTCAATTCATTCATCAGTTTATAAAACCGTGAGTAATACGACTCCATTGATTCTCCATCTCGAGAAGTAAACTTCCCAAATTCCCAGAACAGATTGGTCTTTACATCTTGTACGTTCAATGATTCACCCTGTTGTAGCCTTTCAATGGCTATCCACATCTCATTCGCTGTTTTACAAGCATCAACAGTGGAATAGATATCATCTCCAATACCAGTTAAAAGCAAGAAAATTGCTTCTTTTTCAGACAGAAAGTGTTCTTTGTTCTCTGGAGTCATGTTCAATACTGTTTCAATTGTTGTATGTTGTTGTATTGCAGGATTACCTTCTGTTGCAGCAACAGCTTGAACTAGTACAGTAGATGGCACGTAGGGACCAGATAGTATGCTTTTTCTCAGTCCCTCACCATTTGGTTTCGTGTCAATGTACCGTAGAAAACGTGATCTCCATTGTGAATATCTTCCTAGTCCAAGCATTGGTGGACGATCTTTTGAACCAGCTGCCATGATATTATTATGCATTTGACTATCTGTTGAGGATGTATTGACTGGAGTAGACATGATGAATGAATGGTTATGAATTATGAAGTGTGATAGTTGTTGGATCTTAAGTGGATATGATGTGATTGATGTTGTGGTTTTGAATACAATAGTCGTTCACGGGATTTTACAAGTCTATGATTAGAACCGATAAAATTTAACGGGATTTTACAAAATCAATAGAAAACCGTGAATGATTGATTGTTTGTTGTTTTTGATTAATTGTCCTTGTAGTCCGAATTAAAGTCCAAAGTCCTACAGGTTTGTTTGTCTTGATGTTATGTTTTGATGTTATGTTTTGATTAGACAATGATTAATAGATTCCCAAATTCGGTCAAATACCACCTGATGCGCGGATCGACCTTTCATAAACCAAAACAAGGGTTTGCAACACTTGATGTTATGTTTTTCGGGAAATTAGGTTTTCAAAACAAGGGCTTTCAATGGACAAAACGCAGTCTTCTTTAGACAAAACGCAGAGCTTACTTGCTTGCAAAAGGAGAACCAAAACGCAGGAACCAAAACGCAGGAACCAAAACGCAATAGGCAAAACGCAGGACCAAAACGCAATAGGCAAAACGCAATACCCAAAACGCAGAGGCAAAACGCAATCAAGAACACCCCTTCAGTTAGTCAAAACGCAGCCAAGAAAAAATCATCAAACTTTCTTGAAAGCTACGAAATGATGTTAAAACCACCTAGTAATGATGCAAGGGATAGTTCTAAGCCCGAAAGTACAAATCTTTAACACCTTTAACCACAAACAAAGATCAAACTTTGATTTTTTTTCTTGCTATTTTTTCGAACAAAATAAGCCACGAATTTGAGCTTATTTAACCACAATAATCAACCACGAATCCACACGTAGCTCTGATACCAATTGTAGGATCCCGATTATCACTTCATAACATATAACGAATCACGAATCGATCAAGAAAAAAGAAGAAGAAATGAAAGTTTTAGAGAGAGAAACAAGAGAGAGGTTAGAGAGAAAAGAGAAAAGAGAAAAATGAAATATTATAAATGAAATCCACTAACTTTTCCTAGGTGGAAAAGTTACTTATATACCCCGACACATTAAGTGACGTTCGGGATATTTGACTAGGACCCGGGCTCGGGTTTTGCTTGGGATTAAACCCGAAACATATACAATATTAGATTAACTATCAAGCCCGATTCCCGATACTTTCCTATTACAACATTAACTAATTGATTGACCGAGACTGACATACATAATGGACGAACTTCATGTTCGACTCAATATTTTGAGGCTAACACAAGTTGCAACTAAAAATGCTTATGCCATGCAAATGCTAAATTGGCATAAGTATTTAGCATTTGAACTGTGACTTTATAAAGTCAAACTGCAATGCAAATGATCATGCCCATTTAGCATTTGCATTTTGGCTTTAGATGGTCAAACTGCTAATGCTAAATGGCATGAGCATTTGGCATTTGATTTGCATAGTGTAATTTAACTGAATAAGGGGGTGTTTGGATTTGATTTGCAGAGTGCAAACTGCAACTGCAAATGAAAATGTTCATGCTCATTTGACTACATTTCATTTAATTTGCAGAGTGCAGTTTGACTGCATAAGGGGGTGTTTGGATTTGATTTGTAGAGTGCTCATTTGACTACATTGTATATGATTTGCAAACTACAATTTCCATTCATAACTCATTCATTTCAAATATAAAGAAACTACATGATAATAGCACATAAAATGATCAAACATAAACTAATACAACTTAAATTGTTCCATAGAAGCCTCATAGTTGTCTCTTATGTTCCTCATCTAACTCTTCTTCTTGCCTTCATTTTTCTAACCACTCCTGATGAGCCTGTGCTTGCCTTGCTTCTTCTTCCAAGGCGAGGTCTAGTGCTTCTTCATTAAACTTGTATAGATCCTCTTGATCAATAACATTCTCACAAACATGCAAATCCAAATCATCCATTTCTTCTTCTTCCATTAATTTTACTATTTCTTCTTCTTCCATCAACAATCCACTCCCACCCAAACCACTGCCATTACCAGGAACTGTATCCTTATGGAAAATATTAATCATGTTTCTCATTGTAATGTTAAGGTAATGCATTGATGGTTTAGGAGAAAAAATAGAAACATTAGCAAGTATCAAAAGCACTTCCTATAGTAATGTCATTTCCATAACCCCCCTCATTAATTACTTTATGATGTAAATTACCAGGTATTATACCTGATAGATCTTTCAAAGTCACTGTGAGATCACCAAGATCATTTAGAGTACAAGACTTGATTATTGCAACAACTTGCTCAAGTTTCCCATCCTTGAGATAGTTCTTAATATCTCCCAAACACCTATTAATAATCCCCCCACCATTAGCATTAACAAACTCAACTGCGCTAACCCTGACCCACCTTTAAAATCCTCATCCTCGCCAACATCATCAACAACTTTCCTAATGTATTCTTGGGTCGACAATACAGACTCATCCCCACCTTCATGAATATCTGATTGTTTACAGAGCTTGGCTACTTAAACAATACCCGTAGGATCGGGTATTATCCTAGCCGGATTTTCCTCTACTTGAACAATACCAGCAGTATTTTAGGTTGTGGTTGTCTCACGTACGTGGTTGTTGCAGGGATGGAGAAAAGGGGTTAGTGGGAGATCAGAATCATCAATATCATGTAGTTGTTCCCACTCACAATTTGGGTCTGAACTCATTATGTTATGGATTTTAGTTCACAGCTGATGTTGATGGACAAGAAGAAGTGAAAGACTAAATAAGATCAATGTTTTTTTGCAGGAGTAAAACAAAGAGAGTATTATTACAAACATGGTCCTTGGGGTATTATTGTTGTGGAGTGACGAAAGTGGCCCTGCAACTTAACGGGGAAATGGATGGGATTAGGGTCAAAGGGTTGGTCAACCCATTTGGGTCAACTACAAGGACGTTCAGTGTAATTATCGACGGAATAGGACGAGACATGCAATTTGGGCATAAACACAAGGACCAAACATGTAATTAATTTCAATTTTTATTTGCCTTATATTTCTTACGTATATATTTTTATTGTGTATCTTGTACGTGTCCCCCTTCTTTGTGTTGTGATTTTGTGACTTTGCCGTTGTTTTAGTGAGAGTAGGATAGAGGCTTTAAGTGATGGTAACCTGAGGTCATGTCTTTTCGGATTGGGTGGGGTGGGCGAGACTAGGGAGACTAGGAGAGGTAGTATGGTAAAGGTTAAACATTGGATTAGGGTGGGTAGTTGAAATGTAGGTTCCCTGACCAGGAAGCTCCTAGAGCTTGCCGATGTTTTAGAGCGTCAAAAAGTGGACATAGCGTGTTTTCAAGAGACAAAATGGAAGGGTTCTAGTACTAAGGAGGGAAATGGATATACGCTTTATACTCAGGCTCTCAGACTGCTAGAAATAGAGCTGAAGTCATGTTGAAAGCGTGTCTTAAGGACAAAGTAGTCCAAGTAAACCGGTGTAACGATAGGATCATATCATTAACGCCGGTGATTAAGCGAGAGACCATTAATATGATTAGCGCGTACGCACCCTAAGTAAATTTGAGTGTGGAAGAAAAGAAGACCTTTTAGGATTCTCTAGACGAGGTCGTGAGGAAGACCCCGACGAACCAACAATTGATTTTAGAGGGTGAATTGAATGGTCATATAAGGGCGACAACGGAGGGATACCCGGGTATCCATGAAGGCTTCGGTTACGGAGTGAGAAATGAGGAAGGTCGCTCAATTTTAGATTTTAGGGTTAATTGCTTAAAAATGTATTATACTTGACACTTTTTGACATTGAGTATAGAGTATTATTTTTTTGTCATTGTGACACCAAACTTTTGAATTCGTGCTATTGTGTGTATTTTGTGACCATTTTACCCTCATGTTTTTTTAAATTTCAAAGGGTAAAATGATTATTTTACAAGCAAAAATAGCAACAAAATACACACAATAGCACGAATTCAAAAGTTTGATGTCACAATGACAAGAAAAATAGTACTCTACACACAATGACAAAAAATGTCAAGTATAATACATTTTTAGGCAATTAACCCTAGATTTTACTACTGCCCATGACTTGTTGTTGTAAACTCGTTCTTCAAGAAGAGAGTCCATCATTCGATTACATTTCAGAGAGGGGCTCATTGTACCTAAATTGATTATTTGTTGGTGCGACGAGGAGACCTCAAAGCGTGTAAAGACTGCAGAGTCTTTCCAAGAGAAGCATGCTCTTCCCAACATATATTGCTGGCACTGGACACTTTATTTAAGAGGGTTCAATGCAGGAGGGGGGAGTGCGGTGCTGAGAATCTTATGGAAGAAGCTCAAGGGTGACGCTACGAAGGCGGTTAGATCAAGTGTTGTAATGGGGGTTTCTATAAAAATAGAGGCCATATCTGTTAGCGATGCAGATTCCATGTGGAACACCCTTACAAGTATCATCAAAGATGCGGTGAAGGATTCACTTAGTGTGGCTATTGGGACATCGAAGACCCATACGACTAGTAGGAAATCTTGGTGGCTGTGTGAAGAGGTGCAATATAAAGTCGTGGTGAAACAAAAAAGGTTTAGAGAGCTACTTAAATGTCAAGAAGGTACAAGAGCAGCAGTTTAGGGCGTAGGAGAGTTATAAAGAAGCTACGAGATAAGCTAAAAAGATGTAGCCCATGCGAAAGAGAAAGCGTGCGAAGAACTGTACCAAAAACTTGATTCTAAAGAGGGAGCAAATGATATCTTCAGGATTACAAAAGCCCGAGAGAGAAGGAGAAGAAATCTAGGGGACATATACTTTTTAAAAGATGAAGGAGGTCGAACCATTACAAACGAGGAAGAGATCAAGAAAAGATGGGGAGAATACCTCTCCTCTCTTTTCATTACGAGAGAACAGGAGGGACGCGAAGATATTATGGACCCTATCATACTGAAGAATTTTGGCTGCTACTACTCGAGGATTAGCCAGATTGAGGTGAAGACTGCCTTATAAAAGATGGAGAGAAATAAGGTAGTTAGACCAAACCAAATACCTATAGAAGCTCAGAGAAGCCTGGGGGACGAGGGTATTAGCTGGCTTGTTAGCCTCTTCAGCAAGATCTTCGCAAGCGCAAAGATGCCTGAAGAGTGGAGACATAGTGACATCATCCTTATCTTCAAAAACAAAGGCGATGCGCAAGTTTACAGCAACTATAGAGTTATCAAGCTTCTTAGTCACACCATGAAGCTTTGGGAGAGAGTGATCGAGAGAAGGCTGCGAATAGAGACTTCGGTGTCTAAGAACCAGTTCGATTTTATGCTCGAACGATCTTCGATAGAGACAATACACCTTATTAGAAACTATTAGAAGCATTTGGCTTTCATAGATCTAGAAAAGGCGTATGATAGCGTAACACGGGAGTTGATCTAGAAGACCTTAATCGACAAAGGAGCATCAAGGAGATATATTAAGGTTATTAGGGATATGTACGATGATGCAAAGACCTGGGTACGAACCTCAATTGGAAACACAGAGTTTTTCCTCGTGGAAGTAGGCTACATCAGGGATCGGCAATTAGCCCATACCTATTTTCTTTGATCTTGGATGAGATATCGAGAGGGATACATGAGGACATCCAATGGTGCTTGATTTTTACTGATTATATTGTGCTTGTTTTGAAATCGGCAGAAGGTTTAAACAACAGACTTAAGAACTGGAGAGAAGCACTAAAAGACAATGGCCTAAGGGTCAGCCGAGAGAAGACAAAATATCTAAGATGTGACTTCGGTAACATTGAGATCCCACACAACGAATAAGTGGATATCCGTATTGGAGACAATATCTTACAACCTAAGGAGTCTTTTAGATATCTCGGATCGATGATGCACAAATCTGGGAGGATTGACGAAGACGTATCTCATTGTATTAAAGCAGCATAGAGGATGTGAAAGGCGGCCACATAAGTCCTTTTTGATAGAAATGTCCCTCTCAAGCTGAAAGGGAAATTATATAGAGTGGCAATTAGACCTTCTATGTTGTATGGGTCAGAGTGTTGGCCTATTACGAAAGCCCTAACTAATAGGATGGAAGTTGCGGAGTTGAGAATGCTAAGATGGACTTTTGGTAAAACAATGCTAGACATGATTCCTAATTAAGTGTATAGAGCGGAGCTTGAAGTAGAGACTATCATCAACAAGATGAGGGAAGGACGGTTGAGGTGGTTCGGGCATGTCAGGAGAAGACCACATACAGCACCAGTTAGTAGAGTAAAAGCTTTGGTAGTCGACGGCCTGAGGAAAATAGGTAGACCAAAACTTAGGTGGGAGGGTAGAGTGAAGCTTCACATAAAGGAGCTACTCTTGTCTGATGACATGACCTGTGATAGGAACGATTGGAGGGCTAGAATTATATTAGGGGGTTAGGAGATAGTCATAGAGATGTTTTTGCTTCCAGTGTTCTTGTGTGCCATGTCGTTTATCCGTGCTTTACCGTCTTTTTTTGTTTGGTTTTGTTTGTTTTTCTTGTATGCTTGCAGTGCTTTGCTTGCCTTGTATCTTTGGTTTCTTTTGCTTGTTTGGCCCTTTTGCCTTTTTAGCTTTTGACAGGTTTGTGTGGTGGGCTAGTTTTTAGATTAGGGGGTTAGATGGCGAGTTTTAAAGGGTTTTTGGTTTGTTGTTCCCCTTTTTTTGCTTCTCTATGCGCGTTTGTAGTTCTCCTCGTGGCCTTTTTTGAGTTGGTGCTCGCTTTAGGCTGTGTTTTCCT
Source organism: Tanacetum coccineum (assembly GCA_026074375.1). NCBI lineage: Eukaryota > Viridiplantae > Streptophyta > Magnoliopsida > Asterales > Asteraceae > Tanacetum > Tanacetum coccineum. The sequence goes on along the minus strand of BQNB010058978.1, from coordinate 30,042 downwards.
TTGCTTTATGTGTTTTCGCTCTTTGTTGCCCCGTAGGTCATTTTCCCCCTTTTCTTTGCCCTATTTTTCTATGCTTGCTTTGGTATGCCTTTTTGTATGCCCTGTCTTCACTTGCCTCGTTGTGTTCCTTGCTTCCCTTGTCTTTTACTTGTTTGGTCCCTTGTGTGCTTCCGTGGTTTGCCTTTTTGTCTTACCCCTTTATGTGCTTTTGGTAGGGCTTTTTAGGCCCTTTTTTTGCTTTTTGCCTCACTTTAGGGTTTTTTTTTATTTTTGCTTTGTGTCTCTTTGTGCTTCTTTGCTCTATTGCTTTTGTATGCCTTTTTGTTTTTGTAGCATGTCCCTGTTGTTCATATTTGCCTGCTCGTTTTTGCTTTGCATGTTTTTGTGTTCTTATGCAAGTTTATGTGCTCTTTGTGCTTTGCGTTGTTTGCTTTTGCTTCGTCTAGCTTGTCATGCGTCTTTGCTTGCCTTTTGTATCTTGCTTCAGTATATTCTCCTGCTTTGTTTCTTTTCATTATCATGTTTTCAAATATATATATATTATATTTATTTATATCTATTTTTTTTAATTTATATATATATATATTATATCATATTATTTATATATTTATTTATATATTTATATTTATATATATATATGGCATTCTTTTGCTCTCTCTTTCCTTTCTTTTTGGCCGCAGGTTTATTCGGAAGCATTCTCCTTACCTGTGGGTCTTCTCATGGGTAGGGATATGTTCTGTCTACATTTCACCTCTCTCATATCTTGCCCTGGTGGGATTAGGTATCATTATTGTTGTTGTTGTTGTTATTTATCAAAAGTAATATCTTAGAGTATCAAAAATGAACCTTATCAAAGTTAAGATTGATATGATTTGATAAAGATTAGATCCCGCCTACAATTCTACACTACAATAATGTGTACCACAATCTTAGATTACATATTTTAAATCCTAAAGAAAGTATTATCTTTTTGGTTAATGTTTAAAAAAGATTTGTTATTTAATTTACAATAGTAAATGTGTTATTTGTGACAAGTCACAATAATACATGATTAAACATATTTTTAGAAGTTTCACGTAACACACATCAGTAATATTTGTCGAAAAATCACCAAGTTATAACTTATAAGTGCAATACATTTTATGATACAAGATAAGGAATATTAATGACTTAATGAGATAAAAAGAAACTTCTAAACTAGAATGAACATATGATATAATTCTTTGTTATTTTATGACATTAACCTCAATACAGTTGTTACTAGTTGACGATAAAAAAAACGATAAAAAAATATTTGAACCATGTTAAATAAAGAGCATCCCAAACCAAAATATTGATCCCAATTGGTACGAACCACTCCTAGTCCGTTTAAACCCGGGCCATGACATGGCTGGGCCTTTTTTTTTTCTCTACGGTCACTTATTGGTAGAGTTGTTGATTGGTTCGGTTATCGGATTGTTCGGTTAGTTTGATTAAAAAAATTTTGGATTAACCTGAAAACCGAATCGAACTACAATTCAACTGAATCAAACCGAAAATCGGATTTGAATTTTGTTCGGTTTTCGGGTTGACCCGAATAACCCGAATTACACCATTTATTTAAAAAAAATTACATAGATATTTAGAAAAAAAACAAAATTATTTCAAGTATAAAAAGTGTTTTTTTATATTATGATACAATTTTAATGGTCTTTTTATATATATAAATATATAAAATATATATATATTTATATAAATTTGATTTTCGAGTCGTTTTCGATTCAGATTGCTAAATTCATATTCAACCCGAAACCGAATTTATAGTTCGGTTCAGTTCGGTATTAGAAAATTCGGTTCTGTTATTAATTCAGTTCGATTGTTTTCGGTTCGGTTCGGTTTTGGTTTTTCGGTTTTTCTGCACACTCATACTTGTTGGCAGGGTGAGCATAGTTAGGTTTGGTTCAGTTTTTGGTTAAAAACCGAAACCGAACCGAAAATATTCGGTTTTTTCTTATTAGAAAGTGTTTTGTTTTAGTTTATTTTAGTTTCAGTTTTCCGGTTTTTGGTTTTTAGGTTTTTATTTCGTTTATCGTAATTCGATCTTTCAATTGTCGAATTTCCAATGCAACATAGGATAATTTTTACAAGTTTCAACAACAAAGAAACACAAAATAACGATAATAAAAAATTATTGAAATTTTAGTTATAAATTCGATAGAACTATTCTCAAATTTTTTATTTTTTTGAAAATTTGAAGATCATTGCATAAACAATGGGCTTCAAATTTATATTTGTTAGCCCAGCCCGATAGCTAAGTTTTAACTTGTGGTGCTTTCATACTTTTGAGTCGAATAGAATTGTGAATTAGGTTTGTTTAAGCTCACGAGCCTAAAACTAAGGTTAACTAATCACTTGTGAACTTCAGATTCAACGAGACTGGATTTTCGACTAAAATAGATTGATTTATGAGTTTGTATGCGTGCGAATAAACTTTTGACTGACTAATCCAATTTGAGCTAACTTTCTAGCTTAACAATTACGTGTTGCATGTTAACGCAAATTATACGGTCATTAGTTCCAGCTTAGTATATGTATAAAGTGTAATTAGAACTTATACCAAGCTATGATAATTACTTTTAACCTAATGCAACAACGAGTACACGATAGCCGACTAGGTAAGACTAGTTCATTTAAGACCTTCGGCATTGCTCTTGACATCATTTGAATGAACAACAATGTTAGTTTTATTATTTCCTTTTCAAATATCACAAGAAATCTAAGAGATTTGAGAGAAATGCTAAGTGTATATCAGGATTATAACTTTATATTAATATCCAAAGAAACTATTTATCAAAAGTAATATCTTAAAGTATAAAAAATGAACCTTATCAAAGTTAGGAATGATATGATTTGATAAAGATTAGATCCCTCCTACAATTCTACTTTATGACATTAAGCCAAATACATTTCTGCAAAGTTGATAGTACGTAAGGAATTTGTGGAGATTTAAATAATTTAATCGAAATGACGAACCGTTATTGGGCTCATATACCATTTCAAATTTCAAACACTTTGAGATTGGGCTTGATATTCTTTACTAGCTCTGCTCGACAAGACTAGTCACGACTCAGGAGGGGTGAGCAGAAAAAACAGAAAACTGAACCAAACCAAAAACAATCAAACCGAACTAATAATCGAACCAAATTTGCCAAAACGAAACCAAACCAAACTACAATTCGGTTTTCGGGTTGGATATAGGTTCGGTAATCTGAACCGAAAACCTATATAATTAAATTAAAAGAAAATATATAAATGATGTAATCCGGCTTATTCGGGTCAACTCGAAAACCAAACTGAATTCAAACTCAGTTTTTGATTCGGTTATGTACAAATTTGGTTTGGATCGATATTCGATTTTACCCAAAAATAATTTTAACCGAATCTGTTAGCCTTAATTATATTAAGTCAAACAAGAATGTTATCGGTCTTATAAAGTCAAATTGGGTCATGTAAAGTAATAGGCTAGTCGGGTTCAACGGGCTTGGATTGTAATCTAATATTATCCGTGTTTCAGGCTCAAAGCCCAAGTTTAGCCAAGCCCGGCCCAAGTAGAAAAGCCCACATGCCACTTATGGCTCAAAGGTATAAAAGAAACCCTCTCCACACATGCAGAGGGTGTTGGTTGCACATTTCTCATTTTGTAACTCACCATTCTCTCTCTTAATCTAACATTCCTAGTTTTCTTTCTTTTGTTTTCTTTTTTTCTTATAGCCGGCTTATTTAGGGCTTATTCGGGTTTGATTATTAGTTGTGTAAGGATAATAATAAGACGAACATGTGGTATCACTTGCCAAGGGGTGTTTAGTGTTTGTGTTTCGATATTCGTGGTTCATAAGCTCATTCCGAGGCTTATTTCATGACTTATTATGTTCTTGGTTACTTTTCGTCTTTCCTTCTTTGGTTTCATATCAATCGTAGCTTATTTGACAACATACTCAGGATTCTTCTTTACGTGGTGTTTTGGGTTAGATTTCAAAGATACACAACAGTCATGTTCCTTTTTGTTTGTTCTTCAAACTAGGTTCTTAGTTTTCTTAACTTTTGTTGCAAATTTTCGAGTTCATTCCTAGCTTATTTCGAGTTTATTCAAGTTTTTTTTACAAGCTTATTTCGGAGCTTATTTGTGGTTTCTCTTTTCCTATTTGCGGTCCACACCGGTCCAAATCAAGGGACCAAGATCCACATTTTTTGCTTCACAACACAAGGACAACTTGTTTGTTTGTGAAAGTGGTCCTTCACCCGAAAGTGACTGCAAGCAGAATATGTAACACAGGTCAAGCGGAATATGTACGTTATTGTTTAAGCGGAATATGTACGTTTGATATCCAAGCGAAACATGCAGGTGAAGCGAAATATGCAAGTTCAATTTCCAAGCGAAATATGTTGATATTTGAGTGAAATATGCAGGTTTAACTCGAAGCGAAATATGTTTTGAATTGTCAAGCGAAATATGCAATTTCTGAAGCGAAATATGTACTGATTTTTCAAGCGAAACAAGTATTCATTTTTCAAGCGAAACATGCAACTTTTAACCAAGCGAAATATGAAATCACTATGTCAATTTTAATTTCACGGTTTTTCTATTGATTTTATAAAATCCTGACAAGTAAACTTTTTCCTTCTCGGTTTTAATCATAGAGTTGTAAAATCCCGTGGAGTTAATTGCATTCTCTCTCACCACAATACAATCAACACTTCATAACACTTAAGATCCGATATCCATTCACAACTTTATCAAAATATCAAATTCAAATATCAATTTGCAAACTCAATCACGAATGCTTTTCATAATGCTATCATGGAAGCGGGTAGCTAAGATCGTCCACCAATGTTAGCACCGGGTAATTACGTTCAGTGGAAATCCAGAATCAAAAGATACATTGACACCAAACCTAACAGTGAACTCATATACTATTGTCTCCAAAATCCACCATACACGTATCAATGGGCTGAGAAGACAGTTTCAGTTGCTGAAGGTAGTTCTGAAACAACTACAGAAAGGTATATGGAGAACTATAAGAATGTTTTACAAGACATACGCGATCAACTGAATGTCGAAGCTGAAGTCGTTCAGATCATTCTCACAGGGATAGATAACGATATCTACTCCACAGTTGATGCTTGTCCGAATGCATGTGAAATGTGAAAAGCCATTGAAAGGTTGAAACAAGGTGAATCAATCAATGTTCAAGATCTTGAAACCAATTTATATTGGGAGTTTGGAAAATTCACATCACATGATGGTGAATCACTTGAATAGTATTACTTACGGTTCTACAAGATGATGAATGGGCTTGTCCGAAATCAATGTCATGTTACAAATCATCAAATGAATGTCCAGTTCTTACTTCAACTACAACCAGAATGGTAAAGGTTTGTGACACTTGTTAAGCAGAGTCAAGAACTGAAGACTGTCTCTTATCACAAACTTTATGACATCTTGAAGCAACACCAGAATGAAGTCAATGAGATAAGGGTTGAAAGACTAGCACGTATTGCTAATCCACTTGCACTTGTTGCTCAACAATAATCAGTTTACCATCCTCAAAACCATCCTACTCAAAACACTCAATATTCCTCCACCAGATCACAACAATCTACCAAAAACAGAGGAAAAGCAATTGTTACCTCTTCTGCTCCTACTTATGATCCAGAACCTGCTACGGTTACTGAAGATGAGGAAATGTCAAAGGAAAAGGAGATTGACAAACTCATGGCTTTAATTTCTCTCTCGTTTAAGAAACTCTACAAATCTACCAACAACAGCCTTCGAACTTCATCAAACACCAGTAGAGCTAATCAAGATAATTCTCCTAGAATCAACAGATGAACTGGGTATGATAATCAGAGGGCAGTTAATGTTGCTGAGGCTAGGGAGAATGTAGGTACTTCGGTAGTGCAGAAGTCTGGGATTTAGTGTTATAACTGCAAGGAATATGGGCATGTATCAAGGGAATGTCAGAAACCAAAAGATGACTAATAATCCAAAATCTCTATAACTCTGAAAATCGATAGAATCGAATTTGATTTACACGTTTAACAATTGCCGGGATTTGCTTTTTGAACAACAATTCATGATGAATGAAAACCGTGAAATGAAATTTGTGTGTTTTGACACTTTGTAAGCTAATTTCCGAGATTAAATCACTAAATCATTTTTCACACTTTTCGATAAAACCGAAAATGTGTGAATACTTATGAAACTCGATATAGACATAACGAGCTTCTAATATAACAATCTTCTTATATACGTTTTTCGAATAGAACCGAAAATGCGTATATATCTATTAAAAACTTTTCTATCGAAATTAAACTAATAGTGATACTCAAACATCCGAAAATGTAAAGAAATGATCCGAGAATACTAAAACCCCTTTTGAGAATGGTAAAACACTTTCGAGAATGCAAAATCCATAGTAATTCGTTACGTCAAATCCATTAGGATACTCAATAATGTTCAACTTACTCTGATTGGCCTACCAAAATACAAAAATCCGAAAGAACAAAAAATTCGACGAATCCTCTCTTCACCCCCCCCCCCCCCCAACCGAATTCATTGTTATGGTACTCGCCGATCATGCTAACAATCCACTACGAATCACTTTAATTCTTCTAATGGGAGGTATGATAACACTTGTTAGGACTTGCGTTTTATCTTGAAACATACATGATCTTCAATGAAAGATATAGAGAGAATGGCATAGAGTGAGATGGCAGTATTTAATTTTCAAATGATATACCCAAATTGAGGGACAAGAAAAAAAATAGGAAAAGGGATTGTTTCAAGGACTTAACCTCTAATGGTGACTTAGAAAGGGGTATTTATAAGAGAGGAGAACTAGAAAGCTTCACTTTATTTATTTTTCTAATGTTTCACTTCTAGTACCCCTTACTTTGGTAATTATGCTATTTCCTTTCTTTTAGCGTATCTAATCCCTTATTACAAGCCTACTTTTTTCTGTAACAAAATAAAGACTAATGAATACTATAATATAATTAAACAAATAATCGGCCCACTTGTTTTTGAACTCCTAACACCCTCTCTTGACCCAATGAAATGGCATCACTTCTCCATTATTTGAAATAGGTTGGTGTCCTTCGCATCGTTTTTAGCATCATATCTAAATGGGAAAGGCACAAAGAGAAGGCATCCTCGAAGACCGAAAAGTCATCCATGAAAACTTCCATGGTTTTCTCAATCATATCGTGGATAAATGCACCTAAATAAACCTTTGGAACGGCCCATAGGATCATTGCCCCAAAAGACCGAAAGGCATCCTTCGGTAAGCAAATGTTCTATAAGGACAGGTGAAGGTGGTCTTTTCCTGGTCTTGGGGATCAATAGGAATTTGAAAGTATCTAGAAAAACCATCTAAGAAACAATAAAATTCGTTTCCTGCTAATCGTTCTAACATTTGGTCCATGAAAAGGAGAGGAAGGAAGTGGTTAGTTCGTGAAAATCGATACACCTCTCCCGGACAACGGTACGACCAAAAATACTGTGATTCGTTGTAAAGACTAGTGAGTAATATTTATATAAGTATTCAGGCGGATTAAAAATTTACTTTAGGCAAATAGTAATTGTTTTTCTCAGGTTGTCGTGTCACAACGAGAGTTATATATTGTGAAAATAACGAAAATGTCCAAATTTAGTCGCTTGAATATCTTTTTGGTTTTTTTTTTTTTTAATGAAATAAATCATACGATGATAATCTAGATTTTAATCAAATAATAACAAGACCTAATTAAGATGAAAGTAATATATAAAGAAAAAATATGCTTGTAAAGTATAAAGTGGCGATAGATTCTTAAAGTGTTGAAAGCATTGGATCATTATTGATGAATTAATACCCGTCTAATAAATCGTTTTCTCAAAACGTTAGCTTAATATTAAAAACAACTTTTTATCGAGACATTAATTACTAGATTAATGCCATTTAATCTTACGGCTTTTGCCCGTTCGATTGAACAAAACACTAATCTAAATAATTTTTTTTGCAAAATTATTAATCACTAATCACTTATCAAATTACACATATTAACTTCACTATTCACCCAATCTTCACTTAACAAACATATAATAAAACCTACTCACTAAGACAATAATACTCAAATAAGCTAAACTAACATTAATATGATAAATTATTTCAAAAAAATTGCAATAGGAAAAGAATGTTAGAACGAATTGCGATGAATGAGAACGGGAGCTGTAGTAGGCCTCAGGCTAGAGGGAACGCTTTCCCCCACCAGCCCGACCCAGTGTCCGTTCGGAGAAAGCCCAGATAGGAAGCCAGAATAGGAGAAGTCCGATTGTAATCTCGTTAGGTATGCACTACGGAAGCCTGGATGCGAGCCGAATAGACGATGCCGATAACGAAAAGTAACCACCTGATTTAATAAGCTAAAGAAAATAGTTAAATTCTATCTAGCTTATTAAACCCTTAAGCTCCTCGCCTATGTGTTGAACCGGTTCCGTCATCACAAAACAATCAAAGTTAATACACAATTTCAACAAGCTTAAAACATTTACTTAACCAAATCCTTTAAAACTGTTTTTAACAAATAGAGAGACCAAATCAATTTTTATTAAACCATGTTGGGCCAAGCCCATAGTCCTACACTAGCTAACTTTTTGTTCCTAACCATTTCAAACCTCGCTTCAAAATGTTTTTGTATTGAAGCCCAAAGTATTTTAACGCCTTTTCGTCTACAACCAAATTATTACTTTTGAATTGAGCCTAATTACGAACAAGCCTAAAAATAGGAAAGCCAAATAGCCCAAAACTTATAAGCCCTAGAGAAAAAGCGAAAAGAAAAACTATTAAGCCGAAGCTTAAATTGATATATGAGCTTAGATCTAGATCAAATAAGCCATAGGAAGGCTTATTCGACTTTGGAAATAAGCTGAGAAAAAACAAAGATAAGCTAAACTCATATGGAAATAAGCTAAAACTAAAAAACTTATTCAAAATACTAATAATAGTATCATAAAAACCTCGATACATCTTACAAAAGGAAATAATGAGAGTTGATCGAATAAAGGCTCATGATAAACTATATTTTTTACATTTCCAACTTTTTTTCTTTTCTTTTACATCAAGTTGAGTAAATAAGATAGTTAGAAATAAGCTTTTTATGATAAGCCTTACTATGATCAGGAAATCTAGAGGAAAAAGAAAGGAAGAATTAAGCCGCTTTAGATAATAGGATAACCAACTTTAACTTTTATTAATAAGCCAAACTTTCGTGTACAATAAGTTGGGATTAAAAACAAAAGAGCTCTCGGATCTAAAAGTAACTAGGCATTTATTAAATAGTCGAGCCATTAAGCTAATTGCATCTTTTCTTATTATCCGAACTCGAGCTAGAGGATCAAGGAGAAGAAAGTATTAAGAAAATATATAAACTCATCCTCGAAAATTCTTAATCAGAATAATAAGATAATTAGGTTTAGTTGTTTCAAAGAGCTATTGTGTAACTAAGTAATAAGATATAAAGTGGAAATAAGCACACCATTAAGCCAACAAAATCAATCCATTCTTTAATATCAATAATTAAAGAACAATCAATGAAAATATTAATATAGAAAACAGAAAATATTGAAAACTGAAAAAAGTAAAGGATTGTATAGAAAAAGAATCTAAAATTGTTTGAGACAAAAAGAAAAATATAAAATAGCCTACATGGAAGAATAAGCCTAAAAATTTTACACGATATTTTTTATGTAATCTAAATTAATGTAACCAACATGTTGTGCGGTTGCATATTTAAATAGCCCAAAGAGCAGTCGAGGGTATAATCGTCTCTTTTTGCGAGCACCACATAATATAAGAGTCTGAGAAAAGAAAAAGGTAGGTTTTTTTTTGGTTTTAATTTGGCCTGGAGGAGCATGTATGCATCGATTTCTCACGAAGCTTTTCTTTATAACTGCCAAATCATGATGGGGTAACAACCTCGCTATGGCGGCTGTACATAATAGATCCACCAACTAGGCCCACCTGACACGCGTACCTATGCACAGCCACAATTATCACCGATCACCTTAATTATAAATAAGCGCATGTCACCTAACTATCTTTTATAATTGCACTTGATGAGAGAAAAAAATAAATAAGTAACTAATAAAATAGAAATCGAAAATTTGCACGTAAAAAATTCCATTTGCTACACGTGTTATGGTATAGAATGATTTAGGACTGTGCTTTGTGAAAGATTGTGCCTCAAGAAGGAAAATAAAAATGATTGTGGTGTGGAGTATACAGTGTGAGCATACTTGTTTGGAACCTAGTAAATGTCGTCTACAGGCGGAGTAGCACCAGTGTATGAACTGATGCTAACCTAATCGGGTCTGTCCTTTGCTCTACCTATGTACGGTTTACTCAGATCGGTCTGCGTTTGTGTCTGATAGAAAATTAGTACTGCTACTACAAAAATTCGGGGTTAGGATGGGCGCACACCATCAATATTATGACAAGGTTTTGACAGGAACTTTCATTTTTCGTGATGAATTAATTGCAGCCGCAGTGCAGGCTTTGCTATGGCTCTGGTGTTTCCAAATCCAATTGATTGCAGTAATAATCACAGCATCTGTTGTGTGAACCAATGAGGTTAGAGGGCACTCTCGCGGTGTTGAGTATTAATCTTCCGCGAGAAACATTCACTGATTGTTTAGTTGGATCACTGCGAATTTGATGCTCCGACTAGTGTACGCAATATTTGCGACCCGTTCAGAATGTGTGTGTGTGATTGAGTATACTCAACCATAGTGGGTTGTCTGTCCCTAGCATCATAATATATAAATGGTTTACAATTTTTGCTTCAGGTCACCCACGTATCCGCAAGTGATGAGAGATTCTCCAGAAATCAGGTTGCCGTAACAAACTGTGAGCGCAGTCCTTGCCGGTAAGGAGCAAACACTCGCGTGAAGATTCCCAACATCAATGTCCAGAACGTTATACACTTCAGTGTCCCCGATAATGAGATCAAAACTACATTTTTCCTGCAAAGTGACTTAGGCTGGGCATAATCGGTGGTTGCTAGGACATGCTGTTCGATCCTCGGAGAACCATTCCTGTTTCTCCTCTTAGGATTTGCGTATTATAACATCTCCGAGTATGTGTGAGAGAAGTAAAGCATCTGATAGTCGATATCGCATAAGAATCATGACTCACCGCAGACACCGTCCACAACAAGTATGTGCCCGCGTCTAAAGTGTTGTGTTGATCTCCGCGCAGTTTTATCACACAACTCTCTGTAAACCGCGTTAGTATGCTGATGATAAAACGCATCAGACTCTATATTTTAGAAGATTCAGCAAAGAAAAGTGACACAAATACTAAGCATAGTCATTGCCAAAATTGTATAAGACTGATTGTATCCAAGCATGTACTATAATAGTGATAATAGTCAGTGTTGCGTATGTGACTCTGTCCGACCGATTCGTCTTCTATGAAGATTGGGTGTCTACCTATAAGCAAAGGCGCATATGTCTCATGAATAGTGGTGAAGGTGGGTTGATCTTAAGTTAACAGATGCATTGACTGCGATGACAAATCCAACAGAGTAGATATGACAATTTCCAAAATGCCACGTTAGTAACAAAGTGTACAAGACAACAACATATATTACCATGTAATATAAACATGCAGTGGAGAATGATGAACACCAATACACATCAATGTATCCTATAGAAACAAACGTAGTAACGAGAACGACTTTGTGAGAAATAGGCACGTATCAGAGATCCAACTAGTATTGTGAAAAGTGTAGTGACCACGATGTGTAGACAGTGAATGGGATGTAATGAGAAAAGCATAAATAAATAAAAAGTAGTACAAGTGTCGGGAGTCTAGAGAGTGTTATTTATGACTGATTTAGACCTGCAAATAAGGTCTAAGATCAAAATATAGTTTTCTAAGGTTGTGTTTAGAGTCATAGCTAGTGGAGTGTGAGGACAGTGTTTGCGTGTTTGTGCGATAAGGTATGTTAGCGTAAATTAAAATGTTTAGATCTAGTAGGGGGCCTTATCTTTGGGGAATATAAGGAAGAAATGTGTCTTTTTTCGTTTAGGCTTCAAATGCTGGGAAAGTTTTCGAGTATAAAAAGATAAGGTTAAATTTTGGGCCATTATTCGAGTGAGTATCACTGTTCCCTGTATTGATTTTTGTCTGCTTAGTTTGAGTATGTGCTGTTGTATGTAGAGAGAAAGTTAATTTGATTAATGGTGACATAGAATTGTTAATGAAGTGGTGTGTCGCGTTAGAGTAATACGCTGTTATGATTTATTTGGGTTCCAATTAGTGTCTATGGATTTAGACCATGTTTTTGAACTGTCAAATAAAACTTCATGTTTCTTTTTTTTTTCTGATATGTGAATATAGGAGTGGTTCGTTTAATTGTTAGTGCTTTTTCTTGTGATGATTATGTGAAAAGATGGATAATCTAAGATGAGACTGAAATTGCTTTATATGGATAGAATTTTGTTTGTTGGATGTCGCATAAATTTGTGAAACCGAACACATACATAAAAAAGAGAGGATTGTGTATTCTTCATATTTATCTATTGAGTGTAGGAATAATTAAAGGGGTGTTGATTTGGCTCTAGTAACTTAATATAGAATATGTCTGTTTGTATTTTAATAATAGCACTGACCTGAAAAAATCTACATGCTCTTAAAGCAGGTGAATGATCTAGAAGTTGACCACATGTATTTGGATATGTAGTTTAATTGAGCAAAAGATGCAGTGATGTGTTTAGTCAGAATGTTTAAGTAAATGATTTTAACTTAGTGTGCGGCCTATCTTTAAATATATACTATATAAGCTATCAACGATGTGTGTTTAGAGGCAAATTAGTTGCGTATGTTCTTGAACTTTAGTGAGTATATAGTCGTTGCCTGTATGGTTGGAGTTTATTTTTATTTATATAAGAAATAATAATTCACAGAGAAATAGAACATAAAAGGATTTGTAATGTCTCGATTTTATTCTTTTTTGTATAGTTAGAATATTTATGTATGGTAAAACCTAAAAAAATCAAGAAAAATACTAAAAGATATAAAAAAATTGTCCTTAATGATCAATTGCAAAAAATCTTCATAAAGTTGGTAAAAGAAACACCAACATATTAATACTTCTTCAAAGGAAAGTTTTAACCTTTAATAAGTTCCCGTAACCAAAGATTTAATAACTTACCTTCTTTTGTCCAATAGCGGACGGGACGGCTAACCTTTAAATGTTAATTTTTCTTTTACAAAGAGCTACCGAGAAGCGTGTGGATTATTTGGTTTAAGTGTATCCTTATTCTCGTTGTACCTGTAAATATTAATGAAAGATTGTGAAAAAAAAAATTGTTGAAAAAACTAAAAAAAAATAGTGTAAATTTTCCCTTTTTTATACTTTAAGTGCATGCGCACTCGTTCTCAGTCTCGTAATCAAAACTGTCATCAACAACAAGCCCACCGGTAGTTGTTGAACACTTTTAATCTTGAAGAAACTGTTTTGATCAATCCTCCGTAGTTTCACTTGGCCGCTAATCGGTGCCCGGTGGTGCCGGACCACCTCCCGTCGGAGGAGGTGGTTTACCAATTCCCGACCTCCGGACTATGGAGGAGTTGTGCCAACCGTCTTTAGATGGTCGAGATGGACCAATTGCTCCGGTTGCAATTCAAGCAACGACTTTTGGACTTAAGAATGACTGATTCAACAAGTTCAAATTTTCGTGTCCATTAGCGGGTCGGGTGATGCATGCCAACATGAATCTACGACAAATTTTTGCATGTCACCCAAATCTTGAAAGTGAATGGTTCTCCGATGACGCCCTTCGTTCTACATCTCTTCACCGTATCCTTGCAAGATCGTGCCCACCCGAATTGGTTTGATCTTTGCCAAGCGGATTCTATCAAACTCTTTTGTCCAAATGTATTAAATATTTCTCGGAATAATACTTCCCACACTCTATGGTGACCAAGTTGAGAAATGATATTACAAATTTCCGGTCAAAGGGCACCCGATGAGTCGTTATTCGAAGCTTGGGAACGTTATAAGCTTTCAATTGATCGATGTCCTAACCACAAATGTTACCCGTGACTCAAATAGATACCTTCTATAAAGGACTTACATTAAGGCATAGTGATACCATCAATGCAGCTGCGGTGGGACTTTTTGAAAAGGCGCCCGAAGAGTGCTATGATCTCATCGAAAATATGACCGCCCATCACAATGATTGGGATACTTCCGCTCAACGGAATGAGTCATCGAGTTTCTTCTCACTCTTCTAACTCTGAAATAGCGTCCCTTAAGCTTAAATGAATGAAATGAATAGGAAAATTAACATGACAATGCTCTGCTTCAAACAAACCAACAAGTTAATTCCGTAACACCGAGTTGCGAGACTTGTGGTGGTCCTCATTCTTACAATGATTGTCCAGCCACCGTTGGCCAAAATCAGAACGTATATGCTGTGGGAGCCTACAATCAAGGTGGTAATTCCTACCAACCTCAAGGTAACCGCAATCTGCTTAGCTATCGTTCGGACAATTATCTCGGACCACCAGGGTTTAATGTGAATCAAAATCAAAACCGAAGCAATCAAAATCAAAACAACCAGGTTCAGCCTTACCAAAACCGGAATCAAGGAAACAACCAAAGTAACAATCAGGGTAGAAATCAGTTTTTCCAGGGTGCTAATCATAATCAGAATCAGGTTCAAAATTATCAAGCCCCTAATACCCAACCTCCGGTTGCTTTCCCACAAGAATTAACAAACTACATCAGGATTAACGAAAACAAGATCAATTCAATGCAAACTCAAATGAACAACTTGGCTACTTCGAATCAAAGGCTTGAAAGTATGCTAGGTAACTTTATCAAAATGAATACCGCTTCTTCATCGGGTACGGGATCTCTCCCTAGCAACACCGTTGCTAACCCAAAAGGTGAATTGAAAGCTATTACCACTCGAAGTGGTCTTGTTCTTGATGAACCTTCCGTTCCTATGCCTCCTCCATTCATCAATCCGGAGGAGGATGAACGTGTAGAGGAGACTTTCACGGACCCGGACCAAGGTGAGTTTACCATTAAGGTCCCACCTCCTCAAGTCCAAAAAGCTAAACCTCCATCACAAAGACATTTTGTGATTCATCAAAGGGATCCTCGTCACCCTCATATCCCTTATCCGTCTAGAATGAACCAAGAGAAACAAAAAGAAAAGGATGATGTTCAAATTCACAAATTTTGGCAAATGTTTAAACAACTTCATATTAATATCACTCTTGCCGATGCTTTAATTCTTATCCCGAAGTACCAAAAGATGCTTAAGAGTCTCCTTTCCAACAAGGAGAAGCTTATTGAATTGGCAAATACACCCGTTAGTGAAAATTGCTCAGCGGTTATCCTTAAGAAGCTACCCGAAAAGCTAGGTGACCCTGGGAAATTTCTCATTCCGTGTGGTTTTAGTGAGCTAAAGTGCAAAGCCCTAGCCGACTTAGGTGCTAGCATAAACTTGATGCCACTCTCGGTATGGAAAAAGTTAGGATTACCCGAGCTTATTTCCACCCAAATGACTCTTGAACTAGCTAACCGAGATATTTGTACTCCGAAAGGAATTGCAAGAGATGTCTTTGTTCCGGTTGGAAAGTTCACATTCCCCGCCGATTTCGTCATCGTTGATTATGAAAGCGATCCTCGTGTCCCCCTCATCTTGGGAAGACCTTTCTTACGGACCGCTCGTGCTTTAATTGACGTTCACAGAGAAGAAATGAGTCTCCGTGACGGTGATGAAAGATTAACCTTGAACATGAGAAATGACACTTCAAGTTATTCAAACCAACCTCACAAAGAATCAATCAACATGATTGATATCAATGAGGAATATCTTGAAAATTTGTTTTCAACAAGTCATCCAAGTGGCAATCCCACTCCAACTTCTGAGATTAGTGATTATTCTCTTGAGGAGTTCACCGATGAACTCGCTCTTATTGAGTCATTTCCACTAGGAAATGATGACATGACCCTGGAAGACGTTATTAGTGAGATTGAATATTTGCTTAGCCGTGATCCATTAGCTGAATATTCTCCTAATAATGATCTTATTGATACCATTTTCAAGGACTTCGCCGATGAACCCGCTCTTGATTACTCATCTCCCCCGAGATATGATGATGTCAATGATGATCAAGTCGACCTTTTACTCGAGGAGTTCGCCGATGAACTCGCTCTTATTGACTTGTTTCCACCGGGAAATGATGATATGACTCCCGAAGACGTTATTAAAGAAAAAGAATGTTTGCTTAATCAATCTCCATTAGCAAACTATTCTCATAGTAACGATCTTGTTGATACCGTTCTTGAGATGTTCACCGATGAACATGTTCTCGATTATTCATCCCCACCATTATGGGATGATTATGATAATGAACTTGTTAAAATTGAGTCCGTTAATGATTATGTTTATGATGATCCATTTGACTCCAAGGAAGAAAAAATCAAAGAGTCTAAACTCTTGATTGATGATCTTGATGAACTTGATTCCCCCGAATCAAGTGATTTCCTTCCTTCCTCCGATTGTGACTCGTTTTTCTATGAGGATTTTTCCGAGGTTGATGCTTTGCCTTAGACCAACAACGAGGACAAGGTATTTAACCCGGGTATACTCATTCATGAGAACCTCTTTCAAGTCACCAACTTTGCAACACCAGATAAGAATGCAAATAAGATAGCCATATCTAATGCTTCTTTAATCCTTGAGGATTTTAATCCTCCTCCTCTTTATGAACTTCCTTGCCACAAAGAAGTTCCCAGGCTTGGAATTTTACTCTCGTTTTTGTCCGAAAATGAGGAAAAAGTTTTCAACCCTGAGATTCTAACTTCTATAAGAGTTCATACTTCTCATCTCCCGGGACTATCTTATCGGGACTCTAAAGCTTTCAAAGTCATTAACATTTTTGAAAACCCGATGGAGATTTTTCCTTGCTCTTATGAAGAGGACATCCGTGTTTTGGATGTCCCGTGTCTCTATTTCTACCCCCCTTGACAAGTTCTAGTATGGGGGGGATCGGGTCAAGTTAAGTGACCTTAAACAAGCGCTTCGTGGGTGGCAACCCATGCTTATCCTAATTATTAATTATTAAGTAGTAGTAATGAATAAGTGTTTTTTGTTGTGTTGAGGCTCGCCTCTTCCATTATCCGTGTTTTGTGTTTGTGTTGTTTATTGTCCAGGAATTCCTGGATTTTTGAAGCCTCTCGTGCTCTCGGTTTTTGTCCTTCGTTCACTCGAGCTTCGAATCCTCAGCTTCATTTTGGGAATCCGATATCCAAATCTTATCGACTAACGTTTATCATTAAGCATACTTAATAAACGGCTTAGGATTTGCGTAGAGACCCTTCGTAAAACATTGAGGACAATGTTTAAATCTAGTATGGGGGGATCTTCGATTTGATTGTGCCTGCAGCCGTTGTTTTCGCGTAATCCGGTTTTTACCACCAAAAATTTTGAAAAATACCTAAAAATGAACAAATTTAAAAAATTTCAAAAACAAAATAAGTGTTTTGTCACAATTTTGACTTTACCATTGGGTAGAATAAGAATAAATTTTGACTCGATCGAGCGTGTTGAGCTCTTAGCTTAGCGTTCGCGAATCGTCGCGAAGAACGAAAAATGATAGAGTTAAGTATGAGTTGGATGCTAAACAAGGATTATTTGGAAATCTTAAGAGCTCGTGAGTGTCATTTGTGGCTTTTTCTCCCATAAGCTCCTAACCAGACTAATAATACATGATATCTTTGAAAATTAGACTTAATCAACAATTTTTGAAGTTAAAAATGTAGTCGATATCAATAATTTTAGTCTTCGTTCAAATTTATACTTAAATTTGCCAAAAAGAAGTCTTTTCTATATATCACAAAATATAATGAAAATATAATGAAAAAAATGAAAAAATGAAAAAAATGAAAAAAGAAAAGAATGAATGATGAATAAGGCAATAATATAAACTGTGGGCTGATAAAAGTTTGCTGCATCTTGCCGGCTCACAACTGATGTTACAGCCTTCTAAAGAAAGCCCATAGTAAGAATAATAATCCGAGACCGATAAAAGTTTGCTGCATCTTGCCGGCTCACAACCGATGTTGCAGCCTTCAAAAAGGTCGAGGGTTACGATTTCATCATGGTTATGTTAATGTTAAGTGCGAATAAGTATGATCCAATAAATAAAATATATGGAAAATCCTTTTTTTTTAATTTAAATATGCTTTTGAACTTAGACTAATTCATGATTACATTAAATAAGATATGTGTAAACAAGAAACCTAAGAGTTTTTGAAACCGAAGGTCCGTGAGTCCTGATACTAGTCTCCGTGAGGTGTCAAAAGCCCGGTTACTTAGCCGATGAGGTTGGGATGTGCCGAGACGAAAGTCGCTACATGGGATAATCTCGCCTTCAAACTCAATATTCTCGGTGGAACGTGAAGCATAGAATTTTTGCAAACTGTTGATCCATGGTTGAAATTCAAAATAGCACATTCACCTAATATTTAATAATTGTCGGGAGTGAAAAGTTTACAAGTTACAAATATGAGTAGTATTAGCATCTTAACTTATATTTAACGGTGATTTCGTTTTAAGCTTAGTTGGGCAAGTGAAAAGTCGGGAACGATGAATTTATCCTTTTTGGGGCATTTTAGGATTGAAGTGCGTCTTGTTCTATGATCCCAATTAAAAATAACGAAAGTCAAATAAGTTAGTTAGTTGCTAAAAAAGGAAAATACAAAAAAATGAGAAAAAAGGAAAATACCAAAAATATGTGTGTGAATAAGTGTATATATTTAAAAATGATTAAAACAGGGCTTATCTAAACTTTTGATTTCTTTAAAATCCCCTCGATGAACACTTAGCTACTTTTCGAGGTAATTAGTCGAGGGGGATTGAGAGTCTTAGTTTTCTTAAGTGTTTACTTCATAACATTGCGTGAGGACACGACAATACTTTAGTATGGGGGATTTTGGTATGTGCTTAATTACACATACCCTTTTCCATTAAAACCGGACTTAAATGACCAAAAACGTACCCAAAAATACATTGTATTTGTATGTTTTCACTTATCTTGTGCAGGAAACGGATATCCGACAAAAGGACGAAAAACAAAGCCAAAAATGACAAAACCGAGCACGGAATGGAAAAGCGTGAAAAGACAAAGTCAAAATTCAAGTCAAAGTCAACAAAAGTCAAGTCAAGGTCAACCCCGACAAAGTCAACGGTCAAAGCCGAAGCCGATATCGAAGAAATACCTTAATGGGCCACCTATACCCATCTAATGGGTCGGGGCAGCCCATTAAGCTATTATTTACAAGACTTAAAAAGGCCATTGCCAATTTTTTAAATCCAAAGGCCCAAAACCTTACACTAAGCCCAACAAGCATAAAACTGTCGTTAGCCTTTGTATCCCTTTTTAACTTAACTCTGTTAGTCCTCCAGGGACTACACTTGCAATAACACATATAACAATGGAGGGACTAAAGTTGACAATCATCCAAACACTTACCCTGAACACAGTTTAACAAGTTTACCCGCCAAAAACAAAACCCAGTACTATTCATTGTCTCCCCCACCTCGTTTCCTGTTCCTACCAGAAAAAACCTTCACTATCCCTCACCCCACACCCCACATGGGCTCTTGCCACCTTGGCAATCCCCAATTACCCCATTGGTGGATAAAAATGACAAGAAAAATCAATGGACAGGATCAAGGACTTGGGCTCTACTCATAATCAATGGCTTGGATTGATTTTTATGATTCACCTCACACAACAAGCACACCCTTATTTCCTCTCAGCAAAGAAACACAAGTATGAGGACAAAGGATTGAAGACCTAGCTCGTTTCTATATAAGTAGGACTTTGTAAGCCCATTGGGGCATCTAGCTTTTTACTTAGTTAAAATTTTTATCAGCATTCTTAGTATAGTTAGCTTAAATCTTGTAACCTGTTTTTAATTAATGAAATTTATAATTTAGCTTAAATTCTGTTTTTCTAAATATTGTGTTAAAAAGTTATCAAAAGACTTTTATAAGCCTTCATAAGTTTTTTATTAAAGCCTTTTATAACCTGTTTTTACCAAAAGTTACTTAAATATATAAATCATTAAGAAAATTCACAAAAAGTCCACTCCCTAAAATACCACAGCTAAAATTGGATGATAAGCTAGCTTTGGAAGAGCTTATAGACCTACTAGCTTGTCTTTTTGACAAGCTAGAGCTTGTATGCTGCTTATTTTACCCTGTTTTGAGCAAGGGTTGTGTAAGTTTTCATTTTTCTTGCTTTTTATTGTAGCTAGCTTATGTTATGCTTATTTCTGCTTTATCTTGCTTATTAGTGTTATTTGTGCTTGCTTATGTTTGTTTATTTTTTTTGAAAGGCGGATATATATTAGAACTAGCAAGAAGCTAGAAAAAGTTACAAAGAAATAAGGTTCGGATTTTTCATCCACTCTATCCTACTAAATTTGATATTACTCCTATACCTACACCATAAAAACGATCTAGAAACAAGGACATCAAAAAAATTCGTCGTAGATGAATACTTTGTGTCGAAAAGAGTCTTGTTCCGATGATTCCAAACTAGCCACCACATAACATAGAAAATCCCTTCCATTATATTTTTAAGCCTCGAACTCATTTTAAGCGATAGAAACCACTCCAGCCAACTTTCATACGAATCAAACTCCACATAAAGAAACTCCCACCAAGAAGCAATCTTCCTATAGATATTTCTCACCAATGAACAAGTAAAAAATATATGATTCGTAGATTCAACCTCCTTATTACAGCTTGGACAAATGATAGACTGAATCTCAATACCTCTACGCGACAAATTTAAACGAGTGGGTAAAAAGTCATACCGAACTTTCCACGCCAAAATATTGATTTTAATTGGATACCAAGATTAATCCATCGAAGTCTTATTGGAAATCCTCCTAATCGGTGTTCGTCAATGAGCTTTCTAACCGAAGCCACCAAGAACTTACCCGAACCCACAAGCGACCAACTCCACCTATCATTCGAATCAGATAACATCGTTCCTGCAAGAAACACATTCAAATTGTTAAACTGCTCCAACTCTACACCGTCCCTTGGAGCACGCCGCAAAAAAAGCCCAACGTCATTATGATTCATTTTAGACGCAACAGTAATTTACTTTTTCTTAGATAATTCATAAAAAATAGAAAAATAGTTGAAAAATTAAAATTCTTTTTGCATTAATTTTCATTTTAAATCTAGTATTTTTGAAAAATAAAAGAAAAATTTTAGTGTTAATTTTTAGAAAAAGTTTATTTTTGATAAATCATTAAATCTTAGAAAAATCATAAAAAATTCAAAAATACATAAAAAATTCTAATTCTTTTTCCTAAAATTTTCATTTTAAATTTGTGATTTTTAGATATAAAATTTGTTAAAATTCGTGTCTTAGTTTTTAAATTTCAGTTTTAGCCCGCGTTTAATACGTTTTGTGCATTTAATTTTCGTGCTAGTTAATTGTTTTTTAATTCTTGTTTTTAAATTTGTAGTGTAATCAACAATTCAAATATCCTTTACTATTCTAAACTCGAATCCGAATTATTCTTAAATTCTCAATTCACGATTTCGTTGGGACACGACCCGAGGATAAGTACTTCCCGGATAAAAATATACAAATTGTGTTTTATTTTGTGAGATTTCTACCTTATATTTCTCTTGGTTGAGAAGTATTTTGGAAAGAATTCTTACGAGTAATACTATATAAGTATATTGAATTTGTTTTACTACCAACCACTTAACCTTGCCTACTTGTTACCTGTCTTTTAAACTTTTAGCTTAGATCTTTGATAATTTGTCTTAAAATTGTATTGTCAATCTTAAGGGGGTGTTTGGGTCAAGGGTAGAAACGGGTCAAAACAAGTTTTAAGAACCATTGAGTCACCAAACCAACTTACACAAGCATTTTCTAGTTCTTTTCAGTCTGTTTTTCAAAGATTTAAAGTTTAAAAGTTGATTTTAAGTTTTTTTTATAAGCCACTTTGAAACTGTTAAAGACAAAACAGTTTCAAAGTGCTCATTGGATAAGCTCATTTAAACCAACTTTTGAATGTTGTCTTTGTGTCATTTTGTAGAGTCAAATGCATTAGAGTAAGTGTTTTTAGGGGTACTTGTGTTTCTTTAAAAAACTGTCAAAAAAAATTTTCAAGTGTCTTTAGTTATAAAACAGCCTTTTCATCTTTAATTTTTAGTTATTAAAACTTGTTTTTAGCTTACGAAATTTTGAGCATAAGCCCTTTTCTTGTCTGTCTCCATCTGTTTTAACTTACTTTTTAATTTAAAGCTTATTTTCTCAGCTTATTTTAGGCCAGCAACTTGTCTTTTGTCCTTAAAAGAAAGCCAAACTCAGCATATGATGAGTGACAAGCCTTCTTTCCATAAGCCTTTTAGTAGCTTAATTTAATTTCAGACCAATTTTACTTTGCTGAAAAAGATAGCTAGTTGGACAGGCTTTAAGCTGGTATAACTCATATGCCATTAAGAATCCATTTGTTTGCTTATTGTTAAGCCAAAAAGTACCCATTAGGCTGTTTGTATGCCATTTTGCCCCATATTGCTTATTGGTTAGTTTAGCTTTTCTGCTTGTTATTAGTTGCTTATTTTGCTTGAATTAGCTTATTAGGAGTAGGTCTTTAAAATGTTTTAGCTTATTTGCCCTGTGACTTGTTTCTTGTGCTAAAACTAGCAGCAGTTTAGCATACCTTAGGATTTAGTATAAAAAGTAGATTCTGCCGTTTTTTTTAGCTTTTCCCAGCTTATTTTGAGTTTTCTAAAAAAAGTTGTCTTTGTTAAACTTTCTTATTTTTAAGTGTTTTATAAGATTTAAAAAAAAGAAAAAAAAAGATTTTTCAAAAAGGGAAGCCCAAGGTTTGAACCCTGGACCTCCCCTTTAACAAGCAAACGTCCCACACTCTCACACACTTAACCATTGTGCTTCAATAGCTCATCCGTTGAGCTTTGCACTAAATATTCCTATAACACCTTTTTGAGCCTCATTTTAACAAGCCACTTCGTAGCTTGTTTTGGCTTATCTAGTGCTTATTTGACAAGCTTGCCTAGTGAACTTATTTTTCCTGCATTGTTTACACCACTTAGGACTTTTAAGGAATTTTTTAGATTTTTCTAGGGTCATTTGCTATTTTTCTTTTATTTTCGTAGATTAAATTTTTAGAAAGTCATTAAAAAATAGTAAATTAATTTCGAAAAATACAAAAAAATAGTTTTTAGTTTTAGATTAAATACTTTTAGTTTTACAAACTTTAAAATTATTTTTATCACTTTTAGATTTTAATTTTCATTTTTAACTTTTTAAATTAATTTTAGAAAATAGATTTTTATTATAAAAAGTAGTTAAAAATAGTTTTCTGAGTTTTTATAATATTTTAGACTTTTCTAAGTTAAAAAATCATTTTTTAGAATTTTTAGGTATTAATTTGCTATTTTCTAGGATTTTAAATAGATTAAATTAGTTTTTAATTCATAAAAAATCATTAAAAAGCCAAAAAAACATAATTCCTTTTTAGAAAATTTTCTTTTATCATTTTAGAGGTTTAGAAATTAAGTTTGCATTTTTAGGGTTTAAATTTGAATTAGTTGATAATTTAGACGCGTTTTTAGGATTTCTGTTTTTTACGTTTTTAGTTTAAATTTGTGTGCCTTAATTGTTTTTAGTATAGATTGCTTTAATTTTCCCATAGATTTAGAAAACAAATCAAAATATTTGTCATTCAAACATCAAATATCAAACCGACTCTCGATTTTCCAATTCACTCCTCGTTGGGACTAAATGACCCGAGAATATCGTATACTACTAGGATTTTATTGATTTTCTTTCTTTAAACTTTTCAAGGGATACTTGAATTGTTTTTGTGGGTTATTTAAGTAGTATATTATTTATAATATATATTATTTATTTATATACCTACTTAAAGAATTTCAATCAATTTTTTTCGTGTGAAATAAAATGGAAAAAAAGGGTTTTTTTTGTAGTTTTGATGTTGTATTGGTGATGGTTGAATAATATATGATGCTAGAATGCTTATTTTTTATAGTAGCTTGTATAGCTTATTCGCGCTTATTTTTAAGCTATTTCTTGGCTTCTTTAGGCTTATAGGCCACGAATGGATTCCCAAAATCTCTAGAAAAGTGATTTTGATTATTTTGGTGTTATGACGTATATTGTGGACTATTTTTGAGGTTTATGGTAGTAACCAAATACGATACGTAGCTTATTATCTTATTTTCAAGCTTAATACGTATTTTGGAGTTTATGGACTCACGACCCAATAAGTCTATTTGAGCCGCGGCTTAATGGGAGGGCTTATTGTGGTCCGAATTATTTCTACATATAAGTATATACTTATATATGTAAATGAACCTTGGTTTTGGACGCAAATTGTATTTTGGACTATTAAATATCCTAATGGACCCTTGTTGGGCCTTAAGGCCCAATAAACGATATGTAGTAGTTATGAGAAATTTGACGGACTTTTGAAAGTGGAAATGTATTTACGAAGTGATATTGAATGATATTTTAGAGAAAAAGTGTTGGTAAGTGTTAAAGATTGAGATTTTGGAATTTTGTCGAAAAGTGTCGAATTTGTAAAAATTAATGAAAATAAAGTTTGAAACCTTGGAAAACGTTGTATAAACGTACGGGTCATGTCGAAATTTCGTAAAAAGTTTATACTTAGAAATTTTCTTAAAACATGATTTTTGATTTTAAATAATAAAATAATATTTAATTATTTTATTTATTTAATAAATTCACTAAAAAACAAAAAATATGATTTTTCTCGAAACTTCTCTTATGTGTTTATTACGAGTAAACGTTTTATTTTCAACCGTATAATGATTATTTTGAAGTAACCAAGGTTACCGAACGGACTTGTCGAGATATATTTATAATTATTAATTATAAATATTTATTTATATTACTTATCTATTTTCTCTAAATAGTATAAGTATGTATTATCGGGGAATGAGATTGATATGATTGTGGAAATAAGTAGTCAACCATCACACCACTAAACTATTTTGGGAAATTATACAACGCGTCTAAAACACTATGCATCAAACGTGAAGATTGTTTTGGAATTGGATGATTAAATTTGGGACATTAACTGGACTAGGTCGTGTGCGGGCGTCGTTGCATTTGCTTGTGTGATAGAGATTGGGCAGTTAAAGACTTGCTTAAGATGAGTTCTCGTAGCCCCACTTTTTACTGTTTTTCCGCTAGAGGAAAATGATACTCAAATGTGTTTTGAAATGTTTTGAATTGATATGTGCGAAATGTGGTTTTGTTTTTGGGACAAGATATTTGCTTATGACTACTATGTGAATATTATGTGTTGT
Organism: Tanacetum coccineum; assembly: GCA_026074375.1. Lineage (NCBI taxonomy): Eukaryota > Viridiplantae > Streptophyta > Magnoliopsida > Asterales > Asteraceae > Tanacetum > Tanacetum coccineum. The sequence goes on along the minus strand of BQNB010058978.1, from coordinate 4,583 downwards.
ATAATTGTTTGGATCGGATGGGTACGTCTTCCCAGTATTTGTACGACTGTATGGATCGGATGGGTACGCCTACATAGTATGTGTGTGATTATTGGAGTGGATGGGTACGCCTACCTAGGTTTGTGTGTGGTCCTGTCCTAATTTTAGTGCTCTAGCTGGTAGACCCTTTAGGTGCGTAAGTGACATATGGTTATTGATTAGCAGTGATGCTAAGGTTGTTTGCATATATTCACTGTCATATATCACTATTGTCCACTGTTGAAATATTGACACAACTTTTGGGTTTAAGGTCAAACCTACGAGCTCACCAACATTATTGTTGATGTTTTCGAGTATCATTTTCAAGTGAAGTGAAAGAAGAGTAGTTTGGTGATTTTGGTAGCAGACTTAGAAGTATTCCGTGTGGAATTTCGTTTGAAGTCCTGCTTGCTTGTTGTTTGATTTAGTACTTGGATATTTTAGATTAAGTTTGGATTATGGTCCCCTGTGAGGGCATATGAATAATTATAAGAGATTGTAGATTTTAGTTGCGATTTGGGACATCACTTGAGTTTGTTCAAGGTTGATGGTCTTCATAGCACTTGGAGTTTATGCAATGTAGTTTCTCTATTTTGTATCTTGTGTTATGATTGACCATTATGTTGCATTACCGAGTTACCGCCATTGTCGGGGTGTGACATATTGGTAATCAGAGCCAAGGTTATAGAGAACTATGTGGATTGGCCTAGACTATAACCTAAGATCTGTTGATCCGGTCCAAACTAACACGTATAAAATATATAATATATATATACGTAATAATAAGGATAGGAAATCAATAATAGTATAGATAAGTATTTTTCCGTCGGGCTAAGAAATTCACTTTTGAGAATGGGAAAGGATTCGAGATAAGTACGAGATCTAACGTAGCTTATAAGCGTGCCTTAGTATTCACACTCACTCATACTTGGTAACGTTGTTTTAAAAACAATCGATCGTTAGTACTACGTTTGGTGGGGTGTTATGTGATTTAACACTCACTCATACTTAGTAACGTTGTTCACACAAATTGATGTTGACACCGTAAGGTGGTGTTATGTGTATATCGGTATATATAGTAAGATATTCTATATATATATATATATATCAGTCTTCTCACTAACCTAAAGTTGCCTATGTCCTCCCTCGTATAGATAATGCCGCCAAGAATGAGGACCCGAAGTGCTGGCCGGCATGCTGCCAAATCACTAGAAGGGGGAACGGGTAAACAGGTTGGTAGAGGTGGAAGGGGTAGAAGATCTAGGGAAAGTAATGATGAGCGTGTTGATGAATTAAATGGTCAAGGAAATGACCAGGGTTTGAGAGCTAATGGGGGTGTAGAGGGAGTCAATGGGAATGTAGAGGGAGCCAATGGGGGTGCACCCGACTTCTCAACGATCATTTCCCAGCAATTGTAGAACCTCTTACCCGCCATGTTGGCTCAGGTTAGTAACCGAGGGAATGTTGGAAATCAGAATGGTAATGTGGTTAATGAGAACGTCCAGGAGAGCGTTGGGAATTTGATAGTGAATGGCAACCGGGTAGGTTGTTCATATAAGGAGTTCTTAGCTTGTAACCCTAAGGAATATGATGGTAAGGGAGGTGCTGTAGTTCTTACTCGTTGGATTAAGAGTGGAGTCTGTGCATGATATGAGTGGTTGTAGTATTGACCAAAAAGTGAAATACATTGCTGGTTTATTTTTGGGTAAGGCTTTAACGTGGTGGAACTCTCAGATACGCACGCTAAGCCGGGAAGTTACTATTAGTATGTCATGGAATGACTTTAAGTTTATGATGATACAAGAGTTTTGTCCTAGTCATGAGATGCAAAAGTTAGAATCTGAGTTATGGAATCACGCCATGGTCAGGGCTGGCCATGCTGCATATACTGATAGGTTTCATGAGTTGGCGAGGTTAGTCCCGCATTTAGTAACTCCCGATAGTAGGATGATTGAGAGGTATGTGTATGGCCTTGCTCTACAGACCCGTAAGATAGTGGCAGCAATAGAGCTAAAGACTATACAAAAGGCGATGCAGATTTCTGGTGCACTGACCGATGAGGCTGTGAGAAATGGATCAATTAAGAAAGTTGAGAAGAGAGGAAATATGGGGGAACCTAGCAAGGATAGGAGTAGAAGAGATGATAATAAGAGTACTAGGACTGCGAATGCTTTTGCTACTACTATAAACCCTGTGGGAAGAGAGAATACGGGTACTTGGCCCAAGTGTACCAACTGCAACTCCTACCATGCACCCGGAGGACCTTGTCGTACATGCTTCAACTATAACCACCCGGGTCATTTGGCAAAGGATTGTAGAGGCGTGCCAAGAAATGTGAATCCTGTCAATGCTAGAAACCCAACTGTTATGGCATGTTATGAGTGTGGTAGTACCGACCATGTTAGGTCAGCTTGTCCTAGATTGAATAGGGCACGAGGCCTGGAAGAAAATCATCCAAATCAAGTTGCTGCTAATAATGGGGGTCAGGGTCATGTAACCAAGGGACCCCAGGCTAGGGGTAAGGCATTTCATTTGGGAGCAGAGGAAGCTCGCCAGGATCCGAACATTGTGACGGGTACGTTTACTTTGAACAATCATTTTGCCACTACCTTATTTGACTCTGGTGCCGACTATAGTTTTGTTTCTACAACTTTTATACCTCTGTTAGGCTTAGAGCCCAAGACTTAGGTTTTCAGATACGAGATTGAGATAGCACGGCAGCTAGTAGAGATGATAAAGTTATTTAGGGATCAAACTAAGAAAATCAGGGTCATGTCTTTGATATCGATTTGATACCTTTTGGACATATGAGTTTTGACTTGATTATAGGTATGGACTGGTTATCTAACTATAAGGCTGAAATAATTTGTCATGAGAAGGTAGTAAGGATACCACTACCGGATGGCAAGGTGCTTAGAGTAGTAGGAGAGAGACCGAAAGAGAAAGCGAGATTGTTGATGAGTGCTAAGGCTAGTGATAAGAAACAGAAGAGATTGTTTGTTGTAAGATATTTACCTGAGTATTCCGGATGATCTATCTGGATTACCGCCTATTTGGGAAATTAAGTTTCAGATTGAGTTAATCCCCGGAGCAATGCCGGTAGCAAAGTCTCCTTATCGTTTGGCACCTTTTGAATTGGAGGAGTTGTCGGGACAACTCAAGGAACTCCAAGACAAAGGTTTCATTCGACCAAGCTCATCGCCTTGGGGAGCACCAATATTGTTCGTTAAGAAAAGGGATGGTTCTTTTAGGATATGCATTGATTATAGAGAATTAAACAGGTTGACTGTTAAGAATCGTTATCCGCTTCCTAGAATTGATGATCTATTTGATCAACTGCAAGGGTCGTAGTTTTTCTCGAAGATAGATCTTAGGTCTGGATACCATCAGCTGAGAGTGCACGAGGATGACATACCAAAGACTGCGTTTAGGACTCGTTATGGACATTTCGAGTTCACTGTAATGCCCTTTGGTCTGACTAATGCACCAGCAATATTTATGGATTTGATGAATAGAGTTTGTAGGCCGTATCTTGATAAGTTTGTGATAGTGTTTATAGACGATATCTTAATCTACTCTAAGACTCAAGAGGAGCATGTAGAACATCTAAGGTTAGTCTTGGAACTGCTCAAGAAAGAAAAACTGTATGCTAAGTTTTCTAGTGTAATTCCTGGCTAAGGGGAAGTGCAGTTTCTGGGCAATGTGATAAAGTAAATGAATTCATGGTGGACCTAGTAAGATTGAAGTTGTTAAGAATTGGAAAGCCCCTAAAACTCTGACTGAGGTTCGTTCGTTCTTAGGATTGGCTAGGTATTACCGTAGGTTCATTGAGAACTTTTATAAGATATCTAAGTCTCTTACCATCTTGACTCAGAAGAGTAAGACTTTCGATTGGGGTGAGGAACATGAATTGGCATTTCAGACCTTGAGGGATGAGTTGTGTAATGTGCCTGTTCTAGCTCTCCCCGATGGACCAGAATACTTTGTGGTATATTGTGATGTGTCCGGGATAGGACTAGGTTGTGTGTTAATGCAAAGAGGTAAAGTGATAGCCTATGCGTCTAGGCAGTTGAAAATTCATGAGAAAAATTATACTACCCATGATTTAGAGCTGGGTGCGGTTATGTTTGCACTTAAGATCTGGAGAAGTTATCTGTATAGGACAAAGAGTGTCATCTATACGAATCATAAGAGTCTTCAGCATATCTTTTGTCAGAAAGAATTGAATATGCGACGGCGTCACTAGATAGAGTTGTTTAGTGATTATGACTGTGAAATTCACTACCATCCTGGTAAGGCGAATGTGGTGGCTGATGCCCTATATAGGAAGGAAAGAGTAAAGCCTAAGAGAGTTAGAGCTATGAATATAATCCTTCAGTCGAGTATCAAGGATAGGATACAGGCGGCTCAGAAGGAGGTTGTGGATGAGTTTGCAGGATTGCAGAAAGGTTTAGATTAGATGATAGAACAGAGAACTGACGGGACTTTGTACTACCTGGATCAAATATGGGTACCGTTAAAGGTTAAGGTGAGAACCCTGATAATGGATGAAGCCCATAAGTTGA
>BQNB010058977.1:12141-37535 GCA_026074375.1 Tanacetum coccineum | reverse complement strand
AAATATTTAAGGTCAAAGTTGAGAGAGAAAGACTTAGAAAGTCAAAAGTGGACAATAATTTTGGGACGGAGGTAGTAATATCTAGCGTTGTATATTCGTCGATATTTATGTTGATAGCTCAAACATGTGTCCACATACATACCGTTAAGTTTTCAGTGGCATATCTCCTGCACAATATAACATTGGCCAATGGCCACATGGCTGGGGAGATCAAACAAGAAAAAAGATTTTTGTAAGGGAGGGTGTACTTTTCACTTTATTAAGATAGAATCATATATATGTAAATCGCATAAACTAAAAGCATGTTCTTAGATTGTGGAATTGTTCATGAAAACGAAAGAACAATGCTATCTATAAGTGGTACATGGACCCATATAACAAGAGAAATGAGTCATGATGGTCATGTTATATATTCGTTAATGATTCGAACACTTTCTTCGTTGGGTGCTAGACTAAGGCTGCCAACTCCATCCCTCAACGGCTCCACCAACTACCTATGCTTTTTGTAGCGAGCGGACTTTATTTGAGGTCGTGAGGATGACTAGATGGATGGAAGTGGCCTGGCGAGATATTTTGTTGTCAATTCACTTACGAACGGTTGTTAATTTGCCGAGTAGATGTCTATATCGACATGGATGCAAATATGTAACTTTGATCATTGTAAAACTATGGTACTCTAATTATGGAATAAAGTAAGGGTGATGGACTGATAGAATGCTTACGTCGTTGATATAAACACATATGTTTGTTTAGGTAGTGTTACAAAAGAATAATAACACATATAACTTAGCTTCGAGGCAGGGCCGGTCTTGACATTCCTAGAAGCTATCGCAAAATGCCCCAACTAAGCATTCTTCACTGAAAAAGCACTATATATCTTATATATTTACGGCCTTATACCTATAACGCATTTATGCAACACACCATGTTTGTTAACTCGTGAAAGCTAGACATAATTATATATATAATGGATCTCTTTATCGATTTAGTATTTGTTAACTCGTTAAAATTTGACAGAATTGAAATTGATCTTTTCATCGTTAAACCATTGAAATACTTTTGAAAACTGAAATGTAGTTTGATAAATAAAAATCTGATAACAAGTTGAAATAACCAAATATTCTAAGGGTTCGTTTGGTTTGTTAAGGGATTTGGATTTGGATTAGGATTAGGATTAGAATTAGGATTTGAATTTGGATTTGGTGTAAATTAAAAAAAAAATGTAGGAGAGAGAATATATATATATATATTTATATATAATACTAGTTACGTAACCCGCCTGACGGGCGGGTTCGCTTCAGTAATATTTTTTTAGAAAAGGTTTGTGTGAGTTTTGGGTAATAACTGCGATTGTCGAGTCCAATTCGCCCTGAATGGATCAAAACGGTTTAGTTAGTTATGGGTGGGTGTATTTTGGTCCCGTTAATATTAAAGTATTATGTAAGGTCCTGGTCGATCTGTATTGTTCGGTGACTATCACGTCATTACAGTTTTAAAATCGTAATTTTTGTGTTTTATGTTTTTGCTTAGATAATGTTTTTCAAGAAAAAGGTTTTTTTTTAATTTGACTTAATAAGGGTTTCACCTTTTTAATGTTTATGCCTCTCCTTAAAGAACAGCCAACACCTTTTGCATTATTAACATCGTGCATTTTTCACGACATGAAAAACGATATAGTGTAAAGAGTAGTAATATAGTTGAAGCTTTTAGAAATATATCAGATTGTAAGACTTAATATTCGAGTATACATAGACTAACTATTCGAGTATTCATAGAATGACTCAAAATTGTTGTTTAAATTAGGGTAGATCTAATCTTTCTCTACAAGCATAAGTTGTTTTGCCAGGATGCAACCCTGGCGTGCCATTCCCATTACATGCATCTATCTTTGTGTTGTTTTCTTTGTCTCCTTATCAGTTATAGATATCTCAAGATTCTTTTCATTAGCCCTCTCGTTCGTGTTTAGCCTTCTTATGCCACCACTTTGATTTTATCTGTCTTCATTTTTCATCATCTCTCTCTGAAGGAGGAAGTTTAATGTCAGCATTTGACGAGAGTAACTCTTTACAGCCGCATATGACGATTGCAACTTTACCGCTGCTTTGGGTTTAGGATTACGGCTATACGTCTTGATTTATACTTAAGCTGTCTTTGTTAGACCTTGGAACTACCATTGCTGCCATGCGTCTTGCTTTATACATAAGTTGTCTTTGTTAGAACCTGAAACTCACTGGAGGTTTTGTTGCAGTCTGTGATGATCGATAATAACTATTCAAATCATACTCAAGCTATGGATTTGATCTTTGTAAGCCAATCTGTTTTTGTAAATGTAGTCATAGATTAAACATCACCCAGAAAACGCATACACATGTAATGCATGCTTGATATGTAATTTTTGTAATTGACGTGCTTGAAGTTATTCTTCGTTTGTCACCTGAAACATTCCCGTTCACATTATATTTAAAAGTAAAAACATATACAAAAAGTACCTCGAGAAATAAATCTACCTTAATTGTTACAACCATAAACATTCTTTCAAAGTGTTTTTAAGAAAATTAACTGACATCTACAGAACGCCACGTACAATTTCAAACACGATAATGCACATGAGCCATTATCTACACTAACATTGTCATTTTATAAACATGGCATATGGGAAAAGGATAAAAGCTACCTGCTCGAATGATGTGGCAAACCCTTCTAGTTGTATACTATGGTGATGATCCGATCGAGTAATTTAACTTGATGATATGCATCAGCTCTTACAATATCAATAATACATGGTCAAAGATGTGTACAACTCTAATAGCATGTTACCTTGAACATAAGAATCAAACCTTCAAAAATTGACTATCGAGACGTAAAGCATCAAGAATATTGTCAACCCATATGTTAAACACATTTATGTGTAAGACACTAAATAAGTCTGATATATCTTCTGATAACCTTATTTACAATCAAACTAAAATCGTTTTTCATCAAAATACAATTTAATAACGATAACCATACCCGGATTCTGGCTACACTCGAAGACCAAAATGGTCTTATTCAAATTCGGTGCATCTTTATTTAATCTTCACATGATTGATTTAGATATCAAGACGTGGTTTTAGAATTTGTTACCTCCAAGAGCTGTACAAAAGTGGTAAAATAAATGATATTTCCTTTCACCTTTTGAGCACCGAACGACCCTTGATTGTTCAAAAATCAACCATGTAAGTGGCTTATAATTTAGAATGAAAGATAAGAAAGTAATTTACGTATTTGTATTCTATTGAGTCTGCAATAGTACTACAATGTGGTGATTTCAACTTCAATTACTTATGGATAGGTAAGTGTGTTATGTCAATCTCAAACGGGTCTGATAAAAACATAACTAATCAATAAAGTAATCAATAATAATTAGCAAAGTGTATAATACATTTTTGTACTCGTATTTAACTAATCAATAAACTTTTTGAGGTCTAAAAAAGGAGAAAGAAAAGGTTGTGCCTTTGTTGTTGTTGTTGTTGTCGATGCTGCTGAGTTTGTTTTTGTTGCGGGGAGAGTGTATTCATCATGTTTGCAGCAGACCTTGGTGTGTTTGCATATGGCAGTGGTGATGCACTCATGCTACATGTTGTCAAAGGATAGTTTCATGTTTGAAACAATCCTAGCTTCAAATATTTCTATTGCATCTTTTTTGCTTCTCCACTTGTGATCAAGTTGAGTCAATACAGATCCAACCTTGTATTCATCTCAATTAGAACACTCAAATCTCAACTAAAGCCTTTGTTCTAAACCTAGATTAACTAACTCATATTATGGGTTTCAACTTCATTATTGATATAAAAATTTTAATAACAATACTAACCAAGGCTTATTTACTTGTATAGTTTAATATAGTTGCATAAAGTAATGTTGTATGAATAACTATAGTTCTGAGACCTGAAACTAATCCACGTTAACTTTGAAGCATTATTGTTATTAAAGATAAAAAAAGTTGAAGGATTTGTTGAAGATAACATACCTTCTTGAAGGCCTTGTTAAAGGCAGCAATGGCAAAGGTACCAACCGCACAAACAATCGGATGATCGACTCCAATTGACATTCTCTCTCCGTTATAAAACTCAAACTTGGGATTTGTTACTTCATATTCACGCTGCCAATGTAACACATGAAATAAATTCATATGTGTACAAACATCAAAACAAAAAGAGAGATGACAAAAAGTACATACAGTTCCCTTATCAAACTCCTTAAATTCCAGCCAGATTTGGTCAACTCACTTGGCTCTTAAAATAGCTTCACTTATTTTGGGATCAGAAGCTCTTTGTTCTCGAATACTATTTATCATCTTTGACTTGTGTCTAGCTTGAGGCTCCTTATATCTGGAATGTGGCTGGAACCACTACAGTCATAGTTGGTTCTGCTAACTATAGTTTAAATTAAGATCTGCATAATCACACGACTTAAATGAACTATAGGAACTGTTTAAATTAATGTTATTATCTATAGTTCATTAAGATTTTTTTTTTCAATATTGTTTAGCATCTGATCTCATCGGTCGCATTTTTTAATAAATCAATTATACCACAGTAGCATATTGAATCATTATATTATACTACGGGATCCAAACAGCCTGTAATTACTTAGATAATAAAGTGAAACGGATCATAAAGCAAATCTTAAACATGTATGAGAATACTCAGTATAATTTTACCAAAATAAATAAATTATCATGGTAGCAGAAAATATAGGTGCAACAATAGTGTACTTTATCTACATTCGCACGGTACAAATTGGATTCTCAAAAGGTGCGTAATATAAGATTTCATCAACGTGTAAATCATACGGAGTTACTGTGCTTCAGTGTCATCAGATGCTTTGACCAACTCTTCTAAGTCTTCGGCTTTACTACAAATAGCATTAGGCACTGGACTCTTACTGTCACACCCCGCCAAGACGGAAACGCGAGGCGTAACATCATGAATATCATCACAACACAATGGTGTCAACAATAGAGAAACACTAAATGCATAACTAAGTCATAATGACACAATGTGTCATGACAATACCGAAAACCAAAAGTACGACATCTTGTATTAATGAAAAAGGGTCTCACCAATACAAGAACAATATCTCACGAACCTAATAATATCAAATAACATTTAACAAAATCCATGCAACAAACATAAACAAACTCAGGAGCAATCTCCAATGCAATCCTAGCGGTCATTATAGCCACTTCTCTTAACCTTAATATTCTCATGAAGCTCACCTGAAAATGATGCTTAAAACCGTCAACACAATGGTTGGTGAGAGTCATAGGTTTAAGACACGCAAAACAAATCTTTAAATCCAATTACTGTGATAAATAAAACATAACATAGCAGGACATACAGCGTACTATCACACAAGATAACATGCAATCACATCAATCCACATTGAGACGTTCACGCTCAATCATCACAAACATAAAATCCAAACGTACAATAATAAGATGATCACGCTCACTATCTACAATCCACAGTAATGAGACGGTCACGCTCACTACTAACAATCTACTGCAATGAGACGGCCACTCTCACTAATAACAATCCATCAATGCCTTGAGACGGTCACGCTCAAGCACAACAATCCATATCATATTAGCAAGTAACACATAACATACAATAGTCTCGTATAGCCCATGCCTCGTTTAAAACACATTATCACAGTAACTAAAATATTTAAACTCATAGCATCATTTTCACCCTAAGAAAACATAAAAAAAGGGGCTATGAAACTCACCTGATGCTTAGCTTCCTAAAAGAATCTAACAAAGCTTCACAAACACTTCACGGATAATCTAAACAATTAAGCACACAATAAGCTACCATCAATTAGGCATTCAACCCAATATGATGTAACATGAATTATGATGGATATCTAAGCTATCTATCATAGTTCTAAACTTGATTTCACCATTTTCCAACTCTTATATATGCCATTTATACTTCAATACTACACTTTAAATTTTCTGGAATAGAGCATAATTTTATACTCACTTACGCGCCCTAAACGCACCACTTAAAAACTTCCATAATTCTAACCAAAATTCACCATGCTACATATATGTCTTATGAACCTCTCATAGCTCTCCCAAAGCCATTACCCTTTTACAAATACCCTTTAGAAATTCATTAATCCAAAGTGTCCAGAATTCATCCAGAATCTGACCCCCTAAAAGTATGACGTTAGATAACCAACTTAAACTTCATAACCTACTTAGAAAAAATTCAGGGGTCACACATAATATATAAACTAACTTCCACATGATTTAGAGCCTTTAACTAGATATCTAAGTATTTTTAGAAAAATCAAAACCAAAACTGAAATTCGTCATAGTTTTACCCACTGATTTTGTAATGACTTTTTGACCCACTTCCCGACCATAAAAACTCACGAGACCAACTTTGCTGGAAAGTAGACTCTCTGAGGTTATCTACAGTATGTTGAATTGTATCTTGATAATATTATGATTAGTTATGACCGTTACAAAAAACTGGCGTAATTTTACGGAAGAGAAAAAAACACTAATTCCCGGCGATACAAGACCAAACGTCATGATCAAATCACAAACCAAATAAACACCAATGAAGCAAACAATCATAAATTAAACTATAATACTCTAGAAAAATTAAAACCAATTTATTTTCATGATTAAACCTAATCCATCAGCTTAGATTACAAGAATTAAGAATAAGAACTAGAATATAAAACAAGAGATAGTAAATACCTTAAACCCTAAAACATTTCTTCACTTTTTCATTTCTCGTCTGGAACGGTCGAGCAAAATGTGGGAGGGATATGAATTTATTTTGTAAATTAAGCCCCCCAATTAAGTTATAGATAATATCTAATTAAGATTTGTTTTCTTTTAAAACCTCTTTTTTTCTTTTCTTTCCCCTTATCCTCTTTAAATTCATTTTTACTATTCATCTATAAAAAATATTGTGTTTTAATTATAATTAATTTAATTTATTTGCTTTACCTTAAGTATTTTTTATAAAAACCTAAGCTTATTTTCACATACGATTTGCTTAAACGCATAACTGAAATTTTTAAAAATAATTAATTTCCAAAATACTTTTCAATTTCACAAATTCACTTCTAAAATAGAAAGTCTTCTAAAATACTCCATATTTTACAAAACAAATCTCTCAAGATACCCAATCAAATCCATTATCACAAAAAGTGATTAAAATGAAAGTTTCTCCATCAATAACCTCATTTCTTTTAACTTAACCTTCTAAACCTAAACTTATCTTAAAATACTAACACAAAAATACTATACGTAATAATTACTTACACAATTAACGCGAAACCGCTTCAATCACCAAATCATTTCCTTGTCACCTAAAAGTGAACAAAATGAACTTAACCAATTTCACCACTATTCCAATCTCACATATCCCACACAAACACATATAAACACGTATAAACACATAACCATACATTGTAACAGATACACTTAGGTCAACACTACGGTTTGACCAACCTGCTTAAGTCATGGTTGTCACATTCAAGGTGAGTCCCAAACACCCTCTGTATAAGATAAGAATTTCTATTTTCATTCCATTATCCCAACCAGGCCCTGCAAGTCCTATAAGTCTCTACTTTCATCAACCATTAGAAGTATATTAACAATGTAACTATTTAGCAGCAAACTTGCTCACATTCATTAGTGGATACAATTTTGTGTTAAATAAAGATTCAGAAGCATAAGACGGCAAATGTTGGACATCATAAAACTATTCAACATAAGCTTAAGACTTACTAAAAACACATTAGCTTAAGAGTGTATGAGGTGCTTAGTTAGGTCGACATCTAGGATACACCTAAAATCTAGCAGACATAAAACAATAATCTAGTATTCTGATGAGCATATAAGCTACCATTCACTATCCTTTAACATTCATGACTCACAGAATGACATAGCTTCAAAAACAGAAATGCAATCATAAAAGAATCCATAGGCTCGTCAAGACACTATGCTTAAATACTTATAGCAAGAAAGCTTAAATTGAACCAATCGTGACTAGCAGAAAGTCATTTCCTAAAACATGTAAATTTCAATTTCTTATACTTAAAGTCAAAAATCTGGCAATCTAAATTCTTTAAGATTCCATAATAGTTCCTCCAACCTCACAAAACAAGAACTAAGCCAATATATGACGTAGTAATATATTGACCTGAAGGAGTGGAAAAGAGCAAAGGACACACTATTTCATTCAAGCTCTTGAATAACGATCTAGTAGTTCCCAAAGCTTCTGCATAATTCAATAAGATCTTATAATTCTAAAAAATTTCTTCTTAGTTAGTTTCCTTCGTTTACTCTTGTTCTAGGTTGTCCATCTTTCTTGTAGGAATAGATTAGGTGTTAGGAAACTTGCAACTGTCTCACATGCAGATATTCTATACTGTTTGATACCTAAAAACACCAAACTGAACCATAAATTAGCTGAGCATAAAACCAGTAATAGTTAGTGCGTTATATATCAAGATGTGGCCCTAAAAAAACAAAAAAAGAGCTATACACGTAGTAATAATACGAGTGTCATATGAAATATATACCCAAACTGCAAAACAGTAACTAATAAAAATACATAACAACCTGTCATGCACTCTTCGTAGTGGAAATCTTTTTATACTTCAAAAAAACAAGGACTTTTAGTTGACCTGTAGTCTGTGGCTCAGTCAGAAGGTTGACAATGAATTAGCAATAGACTTTAAAAGCAATCTAGCATGTCTAGTCTATTATATAGGAAACTACTAGGAATAGACATTACTGAGCTCTTTGAAAAAATACAGGCCTCTATTGGTTTGAAAATTTGATAACTCAATATGAGTCACTATGGAAAAGTTTGCCAGCTTAGAATCTATATTACATATATATAGTCTGTATACAATGTCTAAATCGATTTAATAATTGAAAATCAGTGTAGAAAATATAGCCGCAACAACTTAAAATGGATGTAAATAAACAACACTCAAGAATAAAAACATATGATTGTGTTCACTAACAATGCTTTCAATGGAAAGCCTATGGACAAAAGAGTATTACTTTGACCTCTGTCCTGGACATAGCATCCTGAAGCATTACACATATGAGTAACTTCAATATTTACCTACTTGGTTAAATTCGAATTTATTTGGTCAATTATCAAAGACATTAAAGTGTTACCTTCCATCACATTGAGAAGTTCCAAGATGATGGCCTACAAAAAAACTCAAAATAAGTTTTCCCAACTCTAAGATCCAAAATACCATTGAGCATTAAGTGTGAAATCCAATATTCCATTATTTTATGTACTTTATAACTTTTCTAAACAAAAACCTAAATTGAAATAACCCTTAAAGACCTTTACTTTTAATAACGCCAAAGCTTCAACATAGAAAACTCTAACTTCTTTTAAAAAACAAACATCCTAAAAAATGTTAAAAAGGACTTTAACAAATTTGTGTTATTTGCCAATATACACAAATATAGTTAGCAAATTAATTAAACCTCGACATACATACATACATACATATAATTTCCCAATTAACACAAAAAATTTAAATCGACATACACACCTACAATAATTGGCAATTTAAAGGTGAGGGAATGACTCATCAATTAGTTAAAATTAAGAAATAAGGAAAAAAAAAGAAAGGAAAGCCATATACGGTGCAGATGCATATCTATGATGTGGTGAGAGAAGCGGTGAAGTATTGTGAGAATGTGGGTTTTAGATCTGATGTGAAAATTTTGAACAAGATTAAAGTAAAAGATTAAAAGGTGAAAAAAGGCCCAAAAGGAAACAAATGTCATAATTATAAAAAAGGGTTTTTAATTTTGAGGATATGGTTTTTTAATTTTGGGTAAAAAAAAAGGGCGGGACTAAAAAAAAGTAAGCGGGAGATTATATATTTATAAACTTGCAACACTTTAATACATGTGTTGTTTTTTATATTAATATGCAACACTTATTTTGCATCACTTTCTTAATGTGTTGCCTTATGTTATTAAACTTTCTTAATGTGTTGCCTATGTATTAAACTTGCAAACACTTAATACAAGTGTTCTTTTTATATAATATGCAACACTTATTTTTGAGAATGTCGCACTTTCGATCAATCTTGTGAAAAATTCAACATATTTAAAAAGTGTTGCTTGTAAAATGTTGCATTAGGCTCATTTTGTTGTAGTGATACTCTAAACTTCAAAACTGATTTTAAAATGTTTATCCAAATTTGCTAGCTGGGATTAAAAAACTTTGTTAGCATTAGCAATGCAACAAAATCCATATTAAACTAGAAATTATTTAAGTCTAAAGATTGACTTTTAAAGATCAAAGGGAGTAGGATATCTGACAAGCGGGGACTAAGAGAGTTATATGTAAAGATCATGTTTCTACTGAAGTGGAATATTTGGAATCCGAAAGAAATTACTATAAGTGTTTATTAATATCTGAAAATGATCAAACTTATGGAAAACTTATCGTAACGCCTTGGACTAAATTCTTGCATTAAGTGTTTTCCATAATTGTTGCACTGGATCTAATGTCCGTCTACTTCACTGCCATGTTACTAAAACAACATCAAGTTTCTTTATTTAGATTTAGTGTAAATAGATCATTTGGGTGAATAAATAAACGATATTGGTACATTAACCAACTACTAGCTGTTTGCAATTGGCAAATTTAAAAGTTTTTTCTTTGGATTTTTTTCTTAATATTTTTTATTTTATGAATTGATTATTCTGGTATGCTTTTATTCTATAACCTAGCTTGAAGTTTAAAATATGCAGGTCATTGGTTGGTCTATGTGGTTCTCTGAGTATCTTTTTTCTTGAGAGAACTGGGCCAAGGATGAAAGTACTATAAAGGTGTTATTCCATTATATATAGTTTACTACAGTAGTATTCATATTGCACAGATTATTATGTTCACTTAAACGGGTAGTTTAAATTATTTGATTGAATAAATAAGCTTATTCTGTACATTCTGAAATTCAAACTAAAACATGAGATGCATGTGCTTATTCAGTTGGTCTCAAACGGTTTAAAGAATTATCCTCAACCCTTTTGGTTGGCTCTTTTTGCAGAGGGGACTCGGTTTACTCAAGCAAAACTTTTAGCAGCTCAAGAATACGCATCTTTAAATGGGTTGCCTGATCCAGAAATGTGCTCATTCCGCGAACAAAGGTTAGACATCTTTCTAAATGATGGAAATATGATTCTTCTTGGGTTATTGTTATAATTCTTTAAAATTTGGGTGTTTTTCATCAGCTTTTAGGTTCATAGTTCATATCGACCTGACAAGTTTTGACCTGTAAATCAACCTTCCAATATTGGCCACCCAACTATGAGGTCTCGTGTTTTTTTTTCAAGAACATGATAAGAAAGTGTTATGTTTATTTTGACAACACTGCTTACACTTCCTTACAGATTAGTTGTCAGGCGAGGCCTTGGAACGTGTTTTTCAAAAGCAACCTTGAACCTGCTTTGTTGCCTACAAGGAACAAGTAGCAGGTATTATTTTGGACATGTTAATATTGATAACTATGCATGCATTTTTCTTGCTTCTAACATTAATATAGGTATATTTATGTTACCTATGCCATCTTACAGTGGTGGTGTTTATTTGCTTAGAACTAGCAAAGAAGAGCCTAAAGAATGACGATGGCTGGATGACAGTCTGGAAACAGATGATGGTGAAGATGGATGGAGCTGCAATGACAAGGAAATGATGCAGGGGATGCGAAGAATGCAGATAGCCGGGAGGCTTCAGAGATTGGCTGCACAGTTTGAGTTGAGTCTCCACATATTTAAGTATTTACCCGAGAACAAACAGGCCATATTTGTAATCGGTTTTAAAATAGTGTACAAAGATGAAATATATGATCTTTTGGTGTAGCCAAACTTTCATTCAGGCGAGTCAATTTTCGACCTGCGATGATCGACGATGATGACTCAGTTATGATGAGGAATTACATATTAAATACAATACTCACAAAATGTCATCCCAGTTATTAGGTACAGTCAACTATAGCACTTACAACTGTGGGTTAGCCTTAACGCCTAGTGGTGTAGTTTTTACACAGCAGGTAACCATGGGAAAATCCATAGCTTTGATTGACTAGCTAGATAGGATTGACTATAGCTATTAGGATTACTTGTGAAATTAAATTCTGCTAATACTGTTCGAGTTAATAATGTGCTGCTGATTCTTTGTTAATACTGTTGGTTCTTTGTTAATACTGCTATAATTAAGGGAAATTTAATGTTGGCTTATAATCTATAAAGTGCAGCTGGTTTTATTGTTAATACTGATTGTTTGTTTAATAATACTGTTATTGGATTAAGGGCAAATTAATGTTGCTTTATATATTAGGTGCTGCTCGTTAATACTGCTAGTGGTTATTGTTATTACTGCTTATAAAAATATATATGTACTAAATATATATATATATGTGCTGTTTAAAGAGTTTTGCTATTGCGGTAACCATCGATTGTTATTTTTTAAGTATGCGTGTATTGAGTAGTACAATTAGTATGGTTGTAGGCATGGTTGAATGGTGATCGACAGAAGAGAGACATGTTGCAGCTTGCATATTTTTTTAAGAAACAAGCAAATAACTATTCCTTTATGCAACTTCTTAGAAAAGTTCCATAGATTGTGTTTAGCTCAGTATTTTTGATTATGTACGACATTACAATGTATATTTGGTTTCAGTTAAAATACATTCGAGTTTTATTCAATAAGATATTGCTTTTGTTTTTAGATTTGGTTTGTGTATATATATATATATAATGACACAAATTATTGATTTGGTTAGATGTTGACAAAAGATGCACTCACATAATATGGTCACGCTTATCAACATTATTGGTCACTATTTGTTTAATTTGATGTGTGACTAAATATTATAAAATGTCACACAAACTAAAAATTCATGTGACCATTGGATGAAGAACAGTCACATAAAATACACATTCACTTGACTTTAAACAACATATGGTCACACTTATTAACACTTTTGGCCACTTTTAGTTAACTTGTATGTGACTAAATCCCAAAAAAAGCATGATTTGTGTGACTAAATATTACCAAAGGCCACACAAACATACAATTTATGTGACCATTGGATGAACAATAGTCACATAAAATACACATTTACTTGATTTTAAACAACATATGGTCACACTTATTAACACTTTTGGCCACTTTTGGTTAACTTGTATGTGACTAAATCCCAAAAAGCATGCTTTGTGTGACTAAATATTACCAAAGGCCACACAAACCATAACAATTCAATGACCATTGGATGAACAAAGTCATCATAAAATACAATAATTATCTTGATGTTTAAAAAGTATATGGTCACACTTATTAACACTTTTGGCCACTTTTTTTAAATTATATGTGACTAGCTCCAAAACACAACACCCGTTGTGTGACTAAATCATCACAAACGTCTCATTTATTATATATTCATGTGGCCACAGGACGGGAAATGGTCACATAAAATACACATTTACTTAGAAAAGATCATCTCAAATGTCCACATAAAAAATAAATTTATGTGGCCAAAGGAAGCGAACAATAGTTATCACTCAAAAACTATTCGTTTGACTAAAAGTGTTTAACGGTCACAAATACTCACTAATACTGAATAATCCAACCAAAACTAGTTGCCTAATTTGTCGCACAAAATTCGGGTTTTTTTGGTCCCTCTTATTCAATGGAAATATCCACGAAACTCAACAAATGTCAACCGTAGGAGACAACGGTGCGCTACCTTAAGTGACAAACAACAAAAAAAACGTGTGTGACTAAATGTATATCGTCACACACTTTTGAAGTGACCAATACCACTTTTTGTACCAGTGTTCGTTGTAGAGATAAAACATCAAAAAGGAAATAAAAAAATTAGATGAGAAACACCCTTGATAATAATCTGGTATGTGATTCTTCAGTAGATATATTAGCAAGATCCGTGTTGAAACATCCGTCTTGAGTTTTCAAGACTCCAACACTTCAAGATTTCCAGATTTGTAAATACTCCACCAACATTCGTCGATTTCCTTTCACGAGGTCCTGTGTAAATTATAGGAAAACAAGTGCAATTTCTTTCTCCGTGTATTCGTTCGTTAGATTCAAAATAAATACCTAAAACTGTACAGGAAGTCGATACGCCGTATCCATACCCCAGGATACACCGTATTGATACCTGTGTCGAATACGCTGTATTCGTTTAACGAATACGCCGCATCGACTGTGATAAAAAATAAAGATGATAACGTCCAGAATGTTGTAATAAGCCGATCCATGGGGTTATTGGATACGCCATTATAGACAGTCTGGAAAACAACTCGATTAACAAAATTGAAAATACCTACCAGGGGTTTATTTTTCTATTTTTGTTTTTTTATTTTTTGTCCTCCTAAGAAGCACTTTTGTTTACAGAAAAGTCTTTAAGTTAGACTTGCCCCAATTTAATCCCATCTTTATAAAACAATTTAGGGTCGAACGGGATGCCAAATGGCACATACAAATTCTTGATTAGGAAAATGAATGACATCCCCTTGTTAATATGATTCCAAGTCATGATATTTACATTTAATTCCTTGATAAAAGTTTTAGTTTTGAAAATTTTATTAGGATGCGTATCATGACATGTTTTCCAAAAGCTCAGTGACCCATGTGCATAGGCACCATCATCGGTATTTATTACATTAGGTAATGGTTTGACAGATAAATCCCCCGAAGAGTGTTCAATATTAACTATATCATCATCATTGTCCTTATCCGATTTTGAATCAATGGCATAAATTACGTTAAAAGGGAATAGATCATTAATGTTTAAAACGTTTTGTTATCTTCATTACATTCGGACAATGATGTGTCATCTTTTAAATCAAATTCATCGATATGTTGAGGGCTTAAAATCAGTTCAGTTAATAAATATGATTTAGACGTTTGGGCATTATTATAAACAATGGCTGGAAATTCATTCTCAAAATCTTTAAAGAAGTCTAAATCATCAGAACAACTGACCATAACCTCGGGTGGTGGGAACGAAGGCATATTGACATTTTCATTATCATTTTCCGTTTTTAAATTGTTGACAAAAATTATTTTATAGCAAAATGAATTTTTGTCATAAATTACCATGTAATATTCATCGCCGGATTCGTCAAATGATATTCTAAAGTCAATTTTATTGTTAAGAGAACCTACCGTGGGTTCAGGCAATAAGGTGTTAATAAACGCTATCTGGGAATTCAGTTTCAACAGATAAGAGTTCGTGACCTCTCATCATACCAGATCTTACCTACGTTAGCATTTCCCATTATACACTTATCACGCCTGTGATCTTTCTTCTCAAGCCTGACGTATCCCTCCATAAAATGTTGGGTCGATTATTTTGAATAGAATAAATTCGCTAGAAGAAAACCTGTCAAATAGCTTAATATTGATGATAGAGTTGAATATGCTGTATTGGTTTAAAAAAATTATACACCGTATCTAATACATTGAATACGCCGTATTAAGTATTCGACTAAAAAAGATTACAGGGGACTGTAATAATGCAGAAAATACACAAACACACAATATGTATAAATTTATACAATGCAGAAAATTAAACACATAAAACAAACACACAAATTTGCAAATTAATCTAAACTACACTAAACTAAACTAAAACACTAATAAATAAGAATTAAACAACTTCACTCCCCGGCAGTGGCGCCAAAAACTCGATGTGTCATTGTGAGTAGGTATTTTATGTATCAAGTTTTACTATTTATTCTTAGTCAACTAGACTAACAACAACACTTTAACGAGCATGTAACCCCGTACCAGGTGGAGTTTCGTGGTAAGTAGGGTGTTGATCACTAAGAGTGGAAGTTAACTCTTAATTCTACCGGTATTTTATTTACCTAGGTTTAGTACTAATCTAATCTAATTAAACCTAATTAAACCTAAACTAACGCAAAGGATGGTTTTCAGCCTGAGAGACTAGCACGAGTTTAGTTCTAATTATCCTAAGGTAGATTGACACATAACTCACACAAAATGATTAACAAAGATTGGAAGCATACAAATCTAAGGAAAACGTATTAGGCCAGTTTGAATCTAATAACGTACCTTGAATTTTATTCTTGCACTGATTGTGATTCATTTACTCCTTATAGAAATGTGTATTGTCGCTAGTTAATCCTGTCACAATTAACCTAAACCCGCATAAAGCTCACACCGTTGATTATAATCTATCTAGGAAACTATATTGGTGGTTATATTGAATCCTAGCTCATGGAGGCTTTACCAACTTATTGCTTAATAGAAATTCATATACTAGTAGTCCACACCCACTTAACTACCTATGGAAACATGACGTTATGTGTAATCCTAAGTCACCGACTTAGTCTACGACAAACAGGGCTTTCTATTGGTGATCCTATTAGTCTAGCTATATGAATAAGTGTTATATGTTTCTATCCCAGACTCTTAGCCTACGCCCAAACAACACCGAAGTTGCAGCGCATTAAATATGTAGGACTAGATCCAATAGAATGATAGGAAAAACACATAATTAAGCACATAAACGGGTATGAAGTGATAAACATAATCAACATGCAATGAATAAGAAAAATCGATATAAAGACAAATCAAAATATTATATTATCATAAACATGGGCTAATACCAACGGTATTAGCCAGATAGACATTTGTAACAATAGCACGAAATCAAAGATAAACGATTAAACAAATTGTTTAACCGAAACGCGTATAGTTGAGTTAGAGATTACAAGAGTTTTCCTATCGATTAGGACCACCTTTACTAGGACCTTCATGAGGCATTATAGATCTTCTGAAAATCAGACTTGTGGAAAAAAAGCATTCACTAAATCGTATTAGTTTTGTATTATAGACCTGAAAACTTGGTCAATACGGCGTATTCCCCCAAAATGATACAGTGTATTGATGTCAGAATCAATTGACTTTCTCAAACTCTACATTTATGCTTCAAAACACGTTCTTTTCTCCGTCTTTTGCCAAATGCTCGATAATTACTGTAAATCTCAAATATAAACGATTAAGTAACAATTCTTTGCAATTAATTATACAAAATTGGGTTATAAACAATGATGAATGATGCAATAAAAGTGACGTTATTGATGGTCACAATCAACTGCATCTAAATAAACACACCCAAAGACACAGTGGTTCCCTAAACTTATTTTACGACCTTCATAAGATAGTAAACATACTACAATTTTAATCTTTGCTTTGGATTTAAATAATGCCCAATACCGTCTAAGGCTAGAACACGTCCGTTTATTATAAAATATCAACAGAAACACGAAATGTTTTGATGCCCATAACCATTGTTGCTTGGACAACGAAAGCACATTATACAATTGCGAACCAAACAACGACATGTGATCACAAAATAAAAACCGACATCATTTGTATTGACAAACGACATTGTCAAAAACACGCTAAACAAAAACGACAGTGTAAATATTTTGTGGCATTCTATTTTTTCTTAGAATACTGCTCGAAAAGGTTATTCCAGCAACATCAATGCATAAATATATATTACAGAAACCTGCTCATAGAAAACCCAAAATGAAAAATCAACTTGAAAACTGGGCACCCAAAAGACAAACGCATCCATTACATTTCACCCCAAACAATTTGAATTATGCAACGACTCACATTTGCGAGAATATCTCATAAAAAGAGAAAAGACCCACCATAGCTGCATCACCACATATGTGAAATGCCCCCTTCTCGACTCTAAATTTTTTGTTTTTACACAAGACATGACCGAAAAAGACCTCTCGATACTCCTATAAGTTAACATTTATAAAAAAATAAAAAGTATTTTTAAGTTAAATTAGACTCAGGATCTATCGATTATGGTAGTGACTCTGACTAGTCACGGTTAATTTTATACAAAACAAACAAACCGGACAAAATATAGACTAAACCCATTGACCATAGCATACGATTGTATAGGAAACTACCATACGGCTGTATGGTCATTCTGAAGCAAATATTGTATGTCAAAATAGCATACGACCGAATGGTCTTTTATAAGATTCTGCCAAATCCAAAATGGAGCATATGCTTATGCATTATACCAAACGACATCTTGACTCTAAACGACTTGAGACTTTCTATAAAGTCATAGGATAACATATTAGCATCATTATATTCATAAACATTTGTAGATTCATACTGTTGGTGAATTTCTATATTTAGATATGGCTTATGTGTGTTGCCAGATATCAAAAGTCATAGTTGGAGTGCAAGTCCAACTAGTCCAAACTAGTTCCTATTCTATTAGTATTTATCTGTTTTAGAATAGAATTAATGTAATCCTAGTTATAGTTTAATATGTCTTGTTTAGTCTATATATGTTCGTGAAGGTTGCCTATGTTGCTCATAAGTATAAGTTGCCTATATTTTAATATAAAGTACATTAGTAAAAAGACCAAAAAACCAGTCGCCCAAAATACTAGTTGACCAAAAAGTACCAGGTTTCATAAAAATATTAATGTACATATACCTTACACATATATTATAAATACATACAATTTTTGTACTTAAATATTATACAAGAGACGCGTGTCAATTTTCTTTTCTAAATTGCCAGTTTTGCCCGTAGGGTATTGGTGTTTGATGATTATAAAATGGTAAGAAATTGGCAAAATGTCATGAGGTTTGAGTAAAATTGCATGTTTTTGGGTCTGTTGAGTATCAGAATTTCAAAAAACGTCTGTATGGCAAACCTTTGGTTCCACTTTTGGTCATTTGTCGAACTGAAATAACAAAAATACCCCCCTTTGCTATCACTTTTTGAATTTCTCAATTTAATTTTTTTTCTAATATTTATACTTCATCATCTTCACATCAAAAAGCACATTTACACCCCTAAATCAAAACGTAAAACCTTAAAATCACAAACCATGACCTAAAACAAAAGCTTAAATTATCATTTTTCACTTGATCCTAACCATAACTTTCCGCTATCAACCCAACCAAAAACCCCCAAAAATAATTGAAAACCCATTGTTATATATTTTTACTTCTACCCAATCCCATAAATACAAAAAAAATCGCACTCCCTAAATAATCCATGTTTGGCACTTTGGTTTACTTTACAGACTTGCTCATCTCATTCCCATTACAAGAAAAATGGATTTAGGAGAGGAAAACCGGTAGAACACCAAACTTCAAAAACCCCAGCCTAATGCTACAATGGCACGGGTATATGGCTACCACCTTAAATAATGATGTGTGCCCAAAACCTTTAGTACGGGAAATAAACGTATGCTAAACACTATTAGGTCAGTGAAATGCGACGGATATAGCTAAGTTAACCATTAGAAAGGTATTTGGTCACAGTTGGTACATTGCCGTAATCCAATATGTACATTCGAACACACTTTACACTCATGTGCCAAAAGCATAATTTGTATCAGATGTAGTATATGTTCTGTGTCAAATGTGTAATTTGTTATAGTTTTATTTTTTATTTATTAGAGCCCAAAGTATTTAGTACTGTTTCATCTCTCGAGCCAAATTAAATTTTACGGTTTTTCCCAAACAAAGGAGTAAGGCACATTTAAAAACGTTCTAGCAACATTAATTACATGATTTGTTGTTCACAATTAATCTCAATTGACGTCGTTTAAGTAATCGTTCATATATCATCTGACACCAAATAAGTAACGTGAAACAACATATCAATCAAACATCACAAAATACGTGACTAAATTTGTCTTCAACCTACCAAACATATTAGTTCGTACAAAACCCCTGCCCAGGCAGTGTAGGGGGTGATACATGTCCCCGGCCACTTGGAGGGATTGGGCAGGTGAATGGGCTACGATGTAGATCTTGTACTAATCCAAGTAATGAAAGGGTGGTCTGCACAAATGAGAGTAAACCGTTAGCCTTACCGCAGGCGGACCCCGCGATTAAGCTCCGGCGTGAGAGTAAGTATACCTGTTTGTCATAGAATGTCAGAGTGTATGTGTGTATTAATGATTAGACAGAACATACCTTTTTGGGGTGTGAAATGACCTCTATTTATAGGCAAGCCCAATACTAGGATTTCCTAGTATTTTGCTTGTAACTGTTGGTGGCTAGAGTGGGTCCCTTATAGGGCAAGGATCCACGTGTACTCACGTCTGCGTACGCGAGTATTCATCTTTCCGTGCGGTCAGTGTTCGGTCCGCAGGAGGTGCAAACGGAGCGGCTTTTGGAAGATACTCACGTGTGTCTTTGGAATATCCGGAGCCTGACCCTTGTCAGGCTTAGTAGTCCGGCTATTTGTTGTATTGGGCCTGGGCCCATATGTGTATATTGTGAACTAAGAGCCATTAAGCTTAGTGTCATACTAAACTCCTCAAGTCCCCCCAGTTTAGTTTGCCTACTGTACGCGATACAATTATAGCGTGCGGTAGGCATTACTATACTACAGTTCCGTGATCATATTTTTCTTTTGTCCTTGCCCTTGTTCCGCGTCTTTTCACACTGTTTTGGCAGTTTGTCGTTGGTTACGTGGGTTCTTCGTGACCATTTATCGTTCGCGTTGATTTATGACCATTCCTCTGGTCCTACATCCACAGCTGAGTATCATATTCTTTTTTACTTTGCTTTTGTACCGTTGTATTAGGAAGAGGTCATGTGGCACGTGTACATCATCCTTTCCTATACCTGACTTAAATATACCATGGGTATAAATAGTCGATTCATGCCCAACTGTTCCTTTTTTCATCTCTTTCATTTTTCCACCATTGTTGATAAATTTCAAGATTTACAGCCTCTCTTTATTCTAGAAGTTCGTTTTCATTCAGGTTAATACACTTTGCCTTCTCTATATTATGGGCGTATAACATCCCTTAAATGTGTTCTTACACAAAACACTTGATAGCTATTTTGTGCAAAACATTTTGTTTCGGAGGAAGTTCATCCTCAATTGCCAAGCTCAGATGCCATTATGCATGAGAGACCAGCTGGTAAAGTTGGAATGTATACCTGATTCTTTGACTATGCCAACTATCGTATCCCGTATGAACCCCCCCCCTCAAAAAACCCTTATTCGTGTCTGTTCTCACTCACTACCCCCGTCCGCATTCCGTTTCCCCAATTATCTGAATTTTGGGTCTGCCAAGGTTTCTCATTTTGAAATCTTTGTTCGCGTTTTGTAACATTGAACCTAGTGTTAGTCTGTTCTGCTACTTTTATACGCATAATTACAAAAATGGTTGGTTTGGATTTACTAAGCGCCCGAACGTCCGTGCTTGTTATTCCAAGAACTTGGATTCCGTGAAGAATTGGAATGGCCATTTTTTCTGGGTTGATGAGTTTGTGGTTCCTGCTAACGCTCGGTTTAGTTGGTTTTTTGGTTCCAATATTGTTAAAGATCGAGCTCCTGCCCCCTCTGAATATAATGTGGAGCATGTTAATACCCTTATCGCTCAAGCCTCTCCGTTCCTTTGGTTCCCGAAAGAATTTCTTTGTTGGGTTGGCATAAGCCGTAATTACCTTTTGAATAAAGATACTTATCCCCGCTTTGAGTATGAGAACGGAGAGGGTGGGTCTTATTTTCCGTACACACTTTGATTACCTGTTTTTGTTTTTTCTGTTTTTCTTGTTTCCTTACTCTTTTTCCCTGTTGTCCTTTGCAGAGATGGATTTGAATGCTTTTATTCGTACCGCTGACCCCCGTAAGGTGAGGATTGTTGAAAGAGCAAGGGCTGAAAATGAGGGGCCTATTGTGACTGTGGCCAAGCATCGCACCGTAACCCTACTTCCGACCTCGGTGGTTCATCCTTTCCGAAGATAAACGCTAGCATAGAAGAGAAATTGTTGGTGATGTAAGTGTCGTGGAGGAGATGAGGAGGATTACTTCCGATGGTGGTCAGAAATTTTGAACCAAGCTGCTTACAAGGATAAGGTTTGGAACTGAAATCGCCTAGCCCTAAATCCAACCCAACGTAACAAAGAAAAAAGAAGGTTACCTGCGGGAGTGAAAGACGCCTGCTAGCTTCCCATCCATCTAAAAGTTTAGAGTAGATATGGAAACCGCTGGAGGATCCTCTACTGATAGGAAAGTCCCCTAGTAGTCCATAACAGTTGCTCCCAAAGAGAAGATTCTCGATTAATAGTAGAGACAGGGATGTCTCATCTCTTCCTACCTTACCCTTTATTACTCACCCTGACACTTCACCTTGGAGGGAGGGCGGAGACCTACATGAAACCTTGACAGTTCCTTCAATTGCTAACTATAGGTCCCCCGTAAGGTTCGTAGTCCTATCTGATTCTTCTCATCACTCAGGCGCTAAATCTGCGGATCTTGAGGTTGATTCTCTTGTCAGGTCTGTTGTTCCGGTGATGACTAAGGCTACCACTATGACTACTATTGCCCCTGTAGTTGCTATTCTTGCTGATGTTGGCAAGGATAAGAGTGTGTCGCATCAGTCTGTTTTTGGTTCTTCTAGTTCATCTGAGAAGACGGATCGCACTCTTAGTCTTTTTACAGGGAGGTCAGGTAGTGGTTTTGTTGCCAGGAGTATTCATGCGGAGGAGGTTACAGATGCTGGTTTGGGAATCAGTTTTCCGAGTGGACCGTGACCATGGGTATAAGAAGCATAATGAAGGCAATCATGTGCCAATATGATTGATCATTTTACTCCTCTTGCTTTCTTTAAAATTGTTCGCGGAATGGAGCATGAACAATTATTTGTTGAGTTCAATGTGTCCGCCGCACGCAATTTAAGTTTGAGCTCCGAGGTGAGAATGCGTGCGGAGTATAATATTTTAGAGAAAAGGAAATGGAGATCTCTTGCTGAGGAGAAAGATAGTTTGTTGGGGGCGAAAGATAAGGAGATTAAAGAGTTGAGGTAACAATTGCTGAAAGCAAAGGAGGAGTCTGTGGCTGTAACCCAACTCCGTGCTTGGGTTTCCAGCCTTTAAGCCATTGAGGGTTCGCTTCGAGGCGAATTTGCTTCCGCCAAAGAACACAGCGGCCTTCTTGAGCAAGAGTGCGGTTCTTTAAAATTAAAGGCGACGAGCCTCGAATCTATTATTGCTGAAAAGGACCGTGAACTTTCTGACTTAGGGAGCTCCTCCACATCCTGAGGACTCAGAACCAAAGTCTTGTACACATTATAGTTTTCGGCCCTTAACTGCTTCTCTTGTTATTTTTGTGTTTTCCTCTTCTTACATGTGCATACATATATTTTTTAGGTGCATAAGCTGGAGACTTCTTCCACGGATCTCCGTGAAAAGCTGGAGATGTATGAGGAAAGCATGAAATGGTTAGAGGAGTTTCAAGACAACCTTTTAAAAAGGAAAAAATAAAGAGACCTCACGATGACTAGGTAGCCGAGATGATGCTGATATCACCCGGAGTTGTATACGCCCCTTTTTTTGTATATTTTATTGTTTTTATTTTATTCCAAATAGTTTATCCATCTGCAACCGTCCACAACGTCGTTCGGGACAAAGAATTGTTTACTACCTCACTAGACGAGGCCTATCGTAATGGCTAAGTGTCTCAATTTGACTGAATATATGGAGGCTCTTGGAAATGCTTTTAGCCGTGCTATAGAAAAAGGGATGCAAGAGGGCCTGACAGCTGGAATTGAGCACGAACAAGTTGGCAGATGTCTGACTGACCTTGAAGCTTACATTCCCTCCGCGGAGGGATTATATAATTATGCTATCTCTGATCTATGTGCTTGAACTTTTTTGCTTCTATCAAGAACTAACAAATAAAAAGGATGCCTATCACAATGGGATCATTATGGGATCAACGTCGCGTTGTACGCTACCGATTCCGAGGCCCTTAAGGGATGACTGATCTTCAACCAGATGTGAATCAATTGATGGAATCATGTGCATCACAAGCAAGTATGGTCGTTATTGGAGCATAGCGTGTCCGTAGCTAGTATATTAATCGCAGGGAAGGGTGGAGAAGATGGAAAGAAATCTTGTTGAGCGTCTCCCCTTCTTGAAAGATGTATTTGTCTCCTTAGATCATCCTTTATCCGCTGAGGCTTTGATTGAGCCGCCGGTTTGAGGTTCCTGCTACAAATGCTTTATCAACTGGTGGTCATTGTGTCGCCCCAATCAGGTCCTTACTATTTCATGGTAAATTATGAGAAACTGAATTTGCTAATGTAGTACCGAAGAACGTATACTCTGGGGCCAGAAGGTGAAGAGAAAATATTGATTCGTATCAACCGGAGGTGATCTTGGCGATTATCTAAATTGGATGATGACTCTAGGATGCTGTCCTCTAGGTGTATATTCTTGTTTTCTACGTGGTCGCATCTGACCTATGCGGTATTTTTGTAATTAAATAATACCACAGCTAATAACAGATAGGCCGTTATGGGGTGCTCCTTGTATGTAAACCATTTAAGTTTGAATAAGTCTGTTATATAAAATGTTGTAGCTATCTATTTTATACCATGTACTTTTAGTAGGATAGTCTTGTTTGAATATTTTGTAGGTTATTCTCCCGGTACCGGGTTTGCAATACCTCTTATGTACTTTGAGCTAATTGTGAGGTTACTCATCCTTTTGTTATACGGAATAACATTGATGGAGGTGTGCTCTGTGTGTGCGTAGCTTAATCATAATAAATGACTTTGCAAAGTAATAAGATAGAATTTTTCAAAGCATAACTTGTAAAGGTAGCTAATCTTCACTTTTTTCATTAAAATTAAAATCATATTACACGATATTTAAAAATTACTACACGGAATCAAGATAAAAATGCCCTTCCCATTAAGGAGTCCGTATGGTTAGGCTGCTTACACTTTATGTATATAACACTTCTTGAGATTGCAAACGTTCCAGGTTCTCGGGAGTTCTTTTCTGTTGCGGTCTTTAAACTTGTACGATCCCTTCCTAAATGCTTCTGTGACTTTGTACGGGCCTTCCCACTTGGGTCCTAACTTTCCAGTATCTTCTACGTGGCTTGCATCGTTGCTCCGGTACACTAAGTCTCCTGGCTTAAAGCTTGCATTTCTAACTTTGGTGTTGTAGGATTTTTCCATTTGCCTCTTGCTTTTTGCTTCTCTTATTGCTGCTTACTCTCGCTTTTCTTCTAGCAGTTCTAAGTTGATCTCTAATGCTTCATCATTTTCGGCCACGTCTACTTCTGCTGTCCTGAACGTGGGCATTCCAATTTCCGCTGGGATGACAGCTTTCGTTCTGTAAGTTAACGAGAACGGAGTGTCTCCATTACTGGATATGATCATGGTACGGTGTGCCCAAAGTACGTGAGAGATCTCTTTCAACCAGTTCTTGTTGTCTTTGCCCAGCCTTGCTTTTATTCCTTCCCCC